>JALPQD010000480.1:1422500-1589189 GCA_023101885.1 Typhlomys cinereus | reverse complement strand
AGAAAGAAAGAAAAACGAAAAAGAAAGAAAGACCAAAAGAAAGAAGAAGAAAGAAAGAAAAAGATACGAAGAGGCGAAAGAAAGAAAGAGTAGGGAAAGAAAGAAAGACGCAAAAAAAAGAAAGAACAAGAACAAGAGAAGAGAAAAAAAGACAGAAAGAGAAAAAGAAAGAGAGCAACAAAAAGAAAAGCAAACAGGAAAAAAAGAAGAAAGAAGGATAAGAAAGAAAAGAAAGAAGAAGAAAGAAAGAGGAAGAAAGCGTCAGAAAAGAAGAAAAGAAAGACAGCGAAAAGAAAGAAAAAAGAAAGAAAAGCAAAGAAGAAAAGAAAAGAAAAGAGGGAAAGAGAGAAAGAGGAAACGAGAAAGAGAAAAAGAGAGAAAGAAGCAGAGGAAAGAAAGGAGGAAAGAAAAAAAAGAAAAAGAAAGAAAGAAAGGAAGGAGAGCAGAGACGGAAGAAAGGGCGAAAGAGAGAGAAAGAAAGAAAAGAAAGACGAAAAAGAAAGAGAAGAGAAAGAAGGGGAAGAAAAGAAAGAAAAGAAAAGAAAAGAAAGAAGAAAAGAAAGAAAAGAAAAGAAAGAAAGAAAAGAAAAGAAGAAAAAGAAAGAAGAAGAAAGAAGAAAGAAAGAAGAACGAAACGAAAGAGAAAGAAAAGAAAGAAAAGGAAGAAGTGAAAGGATGAAAGGGGAAAAAAAGGAGAAGAAGAAAGGAAAGAAGGCCGGAGGAAGGGGAGAGGAATGAAGAAAAAAAAAAGAGAGAAAATTTTAATGTTATGGTTTGTAAGAAGAAGGAAGGAGGAGGAGAAAGGAAAGGGAAGAAGGGAAGGAGAAAGAAAAGAAGAAAGGAGAAGCAGAGAACTAGAAGAAATGAAAGAAAGAAAAAGGAAAGAAAAAGAAAGAGAAGAACAGAAAGAAAGAAAGCAAGAGAAAAGAAGACGAGAGGGAGTAATGATAAGACAACAGAAAAAGAGAGAAAGAAAGAAGAAAGAAAGAAAGAAAAAAAGAAAAAAAGCAGGAGGGGGGCAAAGAAGAAAGAAAGAGAAAGAAAGAAAGAAAGAAAGAAAGAAAGAAAGAAAGAAAAAAGAAAGAAAGAAAAGAAAGAAAGAAAGAAAGTTAGCCCCTGGCAAACTAGGATGAACTAGATGAATTCGCTTCCTGCAGTGTTTGCCAAGAGGAAGGACATAGAGCTAGGTAGGTCAAGTTGGTACTTGTTCTAGACCACAGAGGAGGCTCCTCCTTCCCTTAGCAACAGACGCCAAAGCCTGACCCACCGCAAGGTCTGGGTACAAGCTCAAAGAGAAAAGAGAAGAGAACAGGTTTTGGGTGTTATTTGCCTTCCAAGTCCTCTTTTGTCTCTTTATGAATGTATAACTGTGCTGTGATTTTCTCTTCTGCAGAGACTTCTGTGTGCTCAAGGAAGTGCCATGAGGAGGAGAAAGAGGAGTGGATATTCCAAGGCACACGGACCAGAGCATCACCCCCAGCAGAATCCTTCATTCTGTGTCTTTCCCTTTCTTCCCTTTTCTACCAGGTAACTCCTCAGGAGACTGAAGTTTGTGACCTCAGAAATAGCTCTGTCAACAGAGCTTCCGGAGCTTCTGGAAAATTCCGAGGCTGGTGTCATCCTCATTATGCTATAAGGAATTGTGGATTTCAGAGCAACCAGACAGGAGACACTTAATCCCGAAGAAACTGAGAGCTCTTTGTTCATTTTTGAATAAGTACAATTAGAATAGACGCCATGAGTGACATGGATTGCTCGATTCAGAAGGTAGGTGTGACGTTTAAGACATCCTTTTTTGTGTGTGTTTTCAACATGCAGGGAATTTGGGAGTGAATGGGAAGGAGTATATTTCACTCTTAGACTGTCATGTTAGAGTCCTTTAATCTAGCAAGTGTCACATTTTTAAGATGTGTGCTTTCAAATAGATCTTTGCTGAATTCGACTTTTGAATGTATTTCAATTTTACACTGAAATTTTTAGAAATAGGTATCTGCTGTTTCTTTTCCCTCCTTTCCACTGTCATTAGACCTATTTCAATTGACAGGTTCCACATTGGACCACACATTGGAGTATTCTGGAGCATATTTTAAAAAGTCCCTTCTCTTTTTTTATTATTATTATTTCAGCTCATACAAACTTAACAGGTACACTGGTCCCCTCCCTCCCTCCACCTCCCCTAAAAATTCCCTTCTCATTCACACTAAAGGATGCTCCAGGGATTTGGGGGGGAAAGGAAGATACTGGAAGAAAAGGAGAGAGGGGGTGAAAGGAAGGGGAAAAGAGGGGAGGGGGCAAGGGGACTGGGGAGGGATGGATGGAGGGAGGGGACCGCGGTACCTATTAAACCTATTAAGTTTGTATGAGTGTGAAAAAAATTAATTAATTAAAAAAATTCCCATCTCCTTTCCTCAAAGTTACCACAGGCGAGGTAGCACATGCCTGTAATCCAGGCAACATGGAGACTGAGGCAGGAGGATTGTGGTTTCTAGGACAGCTTAGGATGCCCAGTGAGACACTGTCTCAAAATAAAAATAACAGCAAAAATAGAATAATCTTGGTCTTGGTCCCCAGCCCCAAACATTCTGATCCACATTGGGGAGTGAGACCGGGAGCTTCATTTTTAACTAAGGACTGGATGATTGTGGTGTAAAATCCTCAAATGAGAATTTGGAAGCTGCTTCCATGAGGAATATACAAATCATCAAGTGTCATCAGAAAGAAATTGCCCGATACCGAGTATAGTGATGCATGCCTGTAATCCCAGCACTCAGGGAGGTAGAAGCAGAAGAGACCTATCTGTCTGAGATTCATAATCTGACCATACCTGAGAACAATCTACCCAGCCCAGGTGCCAGAGTCTTGTTTGTAAGAGCCACCATCTTCTTTTGAAGATCGAAGTGCCTGGAAAAACTTTGAAAGCGAAACTGCAAAACTAGATTTTTATCTCCAGGCCTATGTTCTGAAGTGTAAAAACTTCCTAAAATGTATCCAAGAAGACACTTAAACTTTTATATTTCTAACAAACCACTTTATAGAGCTAGGTGCATGAATCTCCATCTCTTCTTCAAAGGTAGCACAGAGAATTCTTAGCTGGGTATAGTCAGGAAAACTCTATTTGCTCTGTTCTGGAATTTATTTCTAAACCTGCTGATCTTGTGTGTGTGTTCTGTATTTCCTGTCCCAGGTTAATTATAATTCTTTGTCATTACATCTGTGAACTAGCTCAGAGCTTGCTTTGTTCCTGCTAAGGGTCTCATGTTCTATAAAATGCTCAGGGTTTCTTTTTCATTATCCCCCCCCAAGAATGCTTTGTCTGTCTATTTCATGTGGTACCTCTGCTCTCTTCCCTGAGCATTCTTATCACTGAATTAATAAGCTGTCTCTGTATCTATCAGTGGGATGATCCTTCATCAGTATGAGAAGACATAAGTATATCCCACCCTTCTCCACACACACCAAATCTAAATCCAGGCTGAATCCAGGATTCCCACTGATGTTGTTGACATTCTCCCCTCTGCTTGCTACTATGTCGGTTTTATTCTAAGGTAGACTTTGCCCTGCATGAGGAAAGATAGCTGTTGGGAATTCTGGGCATAAACAGTCTCATGGTTCAGTGACACTAATAAAAAGTGAGGAATTCTTTCTCAATTGTTCTGCCAAAAGTGTTAAAAAAAAAAAAAAAGGTCCATTCAGCCTTTCGTGGATCACATGCCACCACTGGTAAGAGAAGTAACTTCCAAATTGGTGTCAGCACTGAAATAAATAATTGACAGAAATCACATTGAGTAGAAGCATGAATACCAAAACACTTCCCACATAATGTTGACATTCTCCCTGACTGCACAAGGTCAGAACTTTTTGGTTTTAATTACTCATTCTTGCTCTTGTTATAACTTACTCAAGATGTTCCATTTTTGGAGTGTTTGCTTGTTGCCCTTTTAATGAAGATTTTTATTTGAAACAGATTTAAAATCTAGGCCAGAGAAAGATTTCTGCTGACCACAAATTCCTCTTGCTTGCAAAGACACAATACAGACAGTCCTAACCTATCCATCGATATATGTCTTAACGTCTGGGATCCTGAAAAGAAATTTTGAATGACTTCATATGCCTGAAAGTATCATTGCCAGAATCTTCTTTGGATGGTATAGTACCTGTTCTGGATGACAAGCTTCTTTTCCAGTTGATGCTAGTTGATTTTTTTCCATTTTGGTCTCATCAGTGCAGATCCGGTGTTAATTTTGGTAGTAGAAGAAATTTTTAGAGATGGTCGGTTGGGGTCTTTAAGATTGAGATCAATAGCAAAGAATTAGAAGCAGAAATTTAAATCAACATATTCAGGCTGAGAATGGTGGTGTGTGTCTGGGATTCTAGCACTTGGAAGGTTGAGGTAGGAAGATCTTACTTCAAGATCCTGTGACACCATGAGACCCTGTCTCCAAAATCAGTCAATAATCAATAAAATAAATCAGCAAAGCATGTTTTGTAAGACGAAAATAAGATTACTGGCTCTCAAATGCAATGCACAATGTTGGGTATGGATGAAGCAGCCCTGCTTTGAACAAATGTCCATTGAATTTGGCCACGAGATCAATGAACCCAATCCACGTCTTCAAAGATCTCAAGCTCAATGTCTTTATGTTTATGGATTTGCCCATTTCAGTTTAATTTCAGGGCCTACAACCTTCCTAAAGTAATTTGCCTTCTAAGTGAGGCTATATATTTGCCATGACTAACATTGCCGGGGTGTTGAATGATATGTAATTTAAAAGTCATTGACCTAGAAAACAAGTCTGCCTCTTATGTGGCTGGAATGGGTTAACCTATCATCCTGGGTCTTGGTTTGATCAGTACAAATGTACATGCAAAAAAAAAAAAAATCTCTTAAGTTGATGCAGAGTCTAGCGCAAAACCATTTGGACTAGTGCTGTTACTGTTTTTAGCTAATGAGGTAGGTGCACCAGGGGGGTTCGTGGAGGTTAACGAATTGTCAGTGAAGGGTTGGCGAGGGGGTGGTGACTCACTTTAACAGTAAGTCATGTGCCCCTCTTTTACCTTTCCCCTTAAAAATGATCTTGCATGGCATAATTTGCAAACCCAGTTAAATCAAATCCATATAATAAATACTGCCTCATCTTACACAAGAGCCAAGTCCAAAGTCATGGTCTAGAATGAAGATCAGACCCAATAGTGACCTTCCAAATCCTTCTAACTATCTTCTAAGTGAAGTATAGCAGAACCTCTCCATAAGTCCAGTAGCTTGTCCTTTGGTATTGCAACACATTGCAGTGTCTCTATCTTAGCCCCGGATTAATTTTTGTTGCATCTAGATAAAAACACACTAAAGTCGGGGCTGGAGAGGTGGCTCAGGGGTTAAGTCTCTGCCTTGCAGGTGGAAGGTCCTGAGTTCGGATCCTAGACCCCACGTATAGACAGCAGGCGGAAGCGGGGGCGGCCTGCGTTTCTGGTCCTGGTAGGGTGGAGCCTGTGAATCCTAGGGCAGAGTAAACAAGGAAGAGATGGAAGTGGCCCATGGTGGTTCCCGAATTTGTCCATGGTTCTACACACACACACACACACACACACACACACACACACACACACGCACATACACACACATACACACACACAATTGAATAAATTTTAAAAAAAGATTAAAAAAACACTAAAATCACTTGCAGCTCTGTTCATGAGAAGAGAGACACATGCTAAGTGAGAGCAGCTGTGGGGAGACAGAAGTTAAAGCCCCCCTGAAACTGAGAGTTGAGTGTACACACACTGATGGAAGGGTGAACTCACGTACTCATGCTGCTAATAAATTAAAGGAAGTACAGAGAAGTACTCATATACTAGCTTAGCATATCTAAGATATAAAGCTACTACCCAAGTTAATAAGTTTTTTTTTTAAATTGGAACCTTGCAGATGTAAGATATAAAAGTCAATTTTAACCCCCTTCCCTTTAATTTTAACTTCCTTTTTAATCATATCCCAGGGTTGGGTATCTAGGAGTACCCTCAAAACTTAGGCTCTTCCTCAGGAGTAGAAAAACATCCATATTTATTCATAGAGAGAAGTCAAAGAGGGTATGCTAGAGAAGAGACAAACTGATGATTTTTTAAAAAAATGAATCCGGGGCTGGAGAGAGGGTTCAGGGGTTAAGATTTTGCCTTGCAAACAGAAGGTCCTGAGTTCAGATCCCAGGTCCCACACAAAAATGTCAGGCAGAAAGGTGACCTGCACTTCTAGCCCTGGTGGGCGGAGCCTGGGAAATCTCAGTGTGAAGCAAAAAGGAGGTAGAAGTGATCCAGGATGATTTCTGAAGTCACCCTTGGTTATCCACAGAGTACACAGTGCCCTCTGATACACACACACATGCGCATGCACACGCACACATACACACACACACATACACACACACACACAAACACACAGATAAAATGAATGAATGAATTTAAAAATTAAGCTGATATAAATAATGGAAGGAAGGAGTTGGGCAGTACTGTACACCTAGAATGTTTCCTGGGAACCTCTGCAGTTCAAGAGGCCCAGAATCCTCTCTAATTCCTAAAGAGTGGTCTTGTTCTTGCTTCCCACAGCATGATAGAAGCGACTCGATACATCACATGAGCCACTCCCAGACACGTCCAGAGCTTCCCCCACTACCTGCATCTGCAAATGAGGAACCGTCTGAGCTCTACCAGGTAAGTGCTCCTGATTGCTGACTCTTCCAGTGAGTGATGAGATGAGCTTACCCCTCCTCTCTAGCTATATTCTGCGGACTCTAATAGGGTGCAAACAAGTGGAATTAATAGCTTTAGAAGACATTGTGTCATTAGAAGATAAAGAATGAATTGGAATCTGGCCTTGTCATCTATCTGCTGTGTTGTAAAGACTCTCTGATCCGTATGTCCACTTGTAAAATGAGAATAGTTAAGCAGAATAAAGCATGGTGTGGAGAGATGGCTCAGGATTTAAGACTCCACTTTACAAGCCTAAGGTCCTGAGTTCGGATCCCAGGTCCCATGTAAAAATGGCAGGCAGTAACTGTGGGAGCCTGCACTTCCAGCCCATTGGGTGGCCCCTGGGAAATCCCAGGGCAAAGCAAAAAGGAGGTAGACGCAATGCAGGATGATTCCTGAAGTCACCCTTGGTCTTCCACAGAGACACAAAGAGAGAGAGAGAGACAGACAGAGACAGAGACAGAGACAGAGAGACAGAGAGAAAAATGCATGATATGTAGGTCACCAAACTCTCAAGGTATTTGGAGCCAGCTGTCTCTATTGGCAGCAGAAACCTCCCAGGAGACAAAGAAGCACAGTTAGTGCCCACAGAGGAAATATTTCCATTGAGCATGTGGAAGGTAGAAATATAGTAAAAGGCCCCTGAAACTCATCTCGCCAGCCTCACAGAGCTATCTCTGATCGCATCTCCCTTTACTCTTCTTCCCTCGTAGACCATTATGTCACACAGTTTTTATCCTCCCTTGATGCAACGGACGTCATGGACCCTGGCAGTGCCCTTCAAGGAGCAAGAGCATCACCGTGGGCCCAGTGACTCCATCGGCAACAACTACTCCTTGCTGGCCCAAGACATGAAGCTGAAAGACCTGCTGAGGGTCTACCAACCCGTCACCATCAACATCCCAAGGGAAAAGCCTAGTCAAGGGTTGTCATCAGGTACTTGAACATGCTGCCTGATGTGAAATCAGCTCCTGGGTATTCATCCTGATCCTGCCTCTTGCTGTGCCTAAACCTTCAGTAGCTTCATGGAACCTTAGTCTCTCCATCTGCAAAATGGAAATTACTGCCATGGTTAACATGTGTGGGGCATTTACATATACTGCATACCGTTGTAGTATCTTGGGCTGCTGATGGCTGCATCAGAAATGACTCCAAGATGCCATGACTTGAAACAAACTTTGTTATCTCCTGTAACTTCAGGTCAGGAATCCAGGTGTGGCAGAATCAGGTTGTTCTGATTTAGGGCTTCTCACAAGCCTGAAGTTGAGGTATCAGCCAATGCCACCATTATGTAAGGCAATTCGTGAAGGATGCTCTTCCAAGCTCATATATTCCTGGGTCCTTGTTGACTGTTGGCCATAATTATCAGTTTTTGCATGTGGAGCTTCTGCCTAGGGCAGCTTGCAGCATAGCTTCTGTTGGAGTCAGTGAGGCAGAGAGCAACACAGAAAGCCAGCAAATTAGAAACCACAGTTGTTTTTTAATAGAAATTTACCTTGGAACTGACATCCTACTATTTTGCCATATTCTGTCTGTGAGAAAGGAACCTGCAGTTCCAATTCACATCACAGGCACATCAGGCAGACATGCAAAGGGGGAGTCATTTTGGAAGTCACGTACCATAGTATCTTACAGGAATTAATTTATTTCATCCCACCAAGTGTTTATAAGCATCCCTTAGTACTTTCAATTAGGTACACTTTGTAGCCTCTCAAGTTGTCCATCTCAAACTCACATTTTTCACTTTTCTTTCTGTGTGGGAGCTGAGTAGATTTCCCACCTGTTGTCTTTCAATTCACTAATTTTCTTTTTAACTCTGTAATATTGAGTTTATCATGCCCCAATAGTGGTTTTTGTTTGGGTACCATCTGTCCATTTTCTAAAGAGTTCCCACTTGAAGTTCTCCCAATTGCTTACTTTTTTCTTACAGACAAAAGTTCTTCCATTTGGGGGCTGGGGAGGTCTCAGGGTTTAAGCCTTTGCCTTACAAGCAAAAGGATCTGAATTCAGATCCCAGATCCCACAATAAAAACAGACCAGATGGAAACCAACTCTGGAAGGCAGGGTCTGGGGAACCCTAAAGCAAAGTAATAAGGAGGTAGAACAATCCAGAATGATTATCTTTGGGCCTCTACAGGAATACACAGTAACCTGTTCTCCACACACCCACACATACACACATAGACACACGTGTGCATGCATACACACACATACACACACAAAGTCCATTATCACTTGGACAGTTTTTTAACAGGATTACTTGACTAGATATACACCCACGTGTTCCTATTTCAGAGATAGACTACAAACATTAAATACACAAGTACATGCGCTCTTACCCAGAAACTTTGTTTTTTAGTGTTCTTGTCTTATTATTATTATTTATTATTTATTCAATTGTACATGTACGTGTGTGTGTGTATGTGTGTGTGTAGAACCACGGACGAATTTGGGAACCACCATGGATGCCTCCACCACCTCCTTGTTTACTCTGCCCCGGGATTCACAGGCTCCGCCCTACCAGGACCAGAAATGTAGGCCGCCCCCGCTTGGCCCCCTGTTTTTTAGTGTTCTAATTGCTAATACCATGATTTTTCCTTATGTCATTTTTGAGATGCCATAATGAAGTACCCTAGTCTAGGTTGCTTATAAACAATAGAAATATCTAAGGTCGAGGTACCAGCAGTTTCAGTTTCTGCAGAGTACCTCTTTTTGGTTAAAAATAAAATGGTTATGGTAGGCTGGAGAGATGACTCAGGGGTTAAGCCTCTACCTTACAAGCAGAAGATCCTGAATTCAGATCCCAGATCCCACCTAAAAATGCCAGGTAGAAGTGGTGGAAGTCTGCACTTCTGACGCTGGAAGGTGGAGCCTGGAAACTCAGAACAAAACAAAGAGGAGATAGTACAATCCCGGGTGATTCTCAGCATCACCCTTGGGCCTCCACAGGCACATGCAGTCCCCTCTGATACACACAGACACACAAACATACACATACCACACACATATAAAAAATGATTACGGTTATATTCTATGTGTATATTCTATATACACGTTTGTATAGGTGAGTGTACACGTGTGGTATATGCACATTTATGCATACATACAGGACAGAAATTTCTGTCTTCCTCATTTATTGTCTGCTTCATTTTTGAGCCAGTGAACCAGGAGCTCATGATTTCACTAGGCTGGCTGTCCAGTGATCTCCAGGTATTCATTTGTTTCTTCCCACACATCCCTGTGGGGATTATGTGGTGCCTGACTTTTATGTGGGTGTTGGAGATCTTGTGCTTGTGGCAGTAGACACTTAATCAACTGAGTCATGTCCCCAGCCTCTAAAATGCCTGTATTCTTACTATATTTTCAGGTGGGAGACATAAGGAAGGGGGAGGGCGGCAAGATAGCTCAATGAATAAGACACCTGCTATCAAATCTGGAGACCTGAGTTTGCTGCGCAGAAGCCTGCATGGTGTAATGAGAGAACAGACTTCTGAAAGTTGTCATCTAACTATTTCATGTCATCATACTATTTCATGAATGTGCTCTCTGTCCTCTCCCCCCCCCTCTACTTCTCTCTCTCCCTCCCTCCATTCCTTCCTCCCTCTCAAATAAATGTTAGAAGGGCACATCAAAATGGCATATAGTCAGTCTGTGGTTACATTACCCACAAGAAAAATAACTTTTTGTGATGTTAGAAATCAGGAGGTATTTATTCTGGGGTGAGGAAGAGATTTCATTAGAAAGAAGTACAAAGGAATTTTCTCTTGCTTGGAAACTTTCTGTATCTTGTTTGGATGACATCCCTGCAAAGTTTCACAATGTACTGAGCTAAGTTCTTCAGATATGTACATTTTATGTATATGGATGTTTACTCAATAACAGAGCTACGGTTGCAGGCAGCAAGATGTGAGGAAAACTCTTCAGAACAGGTTTGCAACAGAAATCTCAGAACCCCTAAGGAAAATAAATGCCGAGAAAGATTGAATCAGTAGGCTCAATAACTAAGAGACAGTCATAAAATAGTAGACAGCAGTGGCACTATAATATGTCTTTAATATTTCCCTATTACTTTTTTCTTATTACTTGCAAATAATAGTGTCTAGTTATAATTCACTGAAATTTTGTATGTCAATTATTGAATTTATCTATGGTTAATCTTTGTGCTTCAAAAGGTTGTAATTTTTCCCTTTGCCAATTATTCTGTGCTAGTTACAGATGTTGCTGCTCTTATATTTGTGCTCATCATTTAGATTTCCTTTAAAAGTAAATTCACAGACTAGAGAGATGGCTCAAGAGTTAAGACTCTGCCTCGCAAGCAGAAGGTCCTGAGTTCAGATCCCAGGCCCCACATGAAAGCACCAGGGTGACTTGCACATCTGGCCCTGGTAGGCGGAGACTAGGAAATCCCAGAGCAAAGCAAAAAGGAGGTAGAAGCAATCCAAGATAATTCCTAAAGTCACCCTTCATCCTCCACAGGGACACACAGTGCCCTCTGATACACACACACACACACACACACACACACACACACAGTTTTAAAAATTAAATTCACTAAATTTAAAGACCCGAATCTATATTAAGATAGACATTTAAAAAATATAATTTGTACTTCAAAAATAGAGCATCCAGTGTTGAATACAAATTGAGCATGACATTATCAGTATTTGTCCAACATATGAATGTATGGGTGATACACTTGGCTCCATTCTAGAGGTCTCAAAGCTGAGACCAGGAATGACGAAGCCATTTCTTTAAGGTCACATGGCAGCCAGAGCCCATTTCTTCTGCTTCCTCCATGCTCACTCCCCTTAGTATATTCCTGGACCATCCCAAAGTCATGTCCCTGTGGGTTGAGAATAGCCCCAAGGTCGCTTGCCATCACTGATGAGTCTTTTATCCACTCTTACCTCAGCTAAAAACTTATCAGAGCCCAGCAAGAAGAAAATGAAGTTGTCCGCCAAAGAAAAAGAGGATACTTTAAGGTAAGGGGTCACTGTAGGCACTAGAAGAAAACCCAAATGAACCAGAGAGGACCCCTGGGTCTCATTAAAGTCACATGTGTTTCATAATTTTGAAGGATTCTCAGATAGCCAGCAACTTGTGCAAGAGTTTCCACCATTTTAAAGACTCCGAACAAGGTAGATTAAACCATCAGCAAAATCAGTGCTGACATGCATACGAGGTGTTGCATGTGTAAGGTCATGGGAGGTGCATGCATTAAATGCCATTGGCTGACACAAAGGAGAGGCTGTTCTGTGGTAGTCCCCAGATTGGAAAAAGTCGATCTGACACCATTGTGCCTCTGGGGAGTCCAAGGGCTGAACTGTCTCTACTTTTCCCTAGTTTTCCAACCTGCAAATTCTCGAGTTGCTCACATGTGAAGATGGATGTGGATACATCTCTCATCTCAGGAAGCAGACCCATGAGTCCGGAACAGCAGCTAGATATCATGATACAGCACGAGATGGAGAAAGAATATGAGGAGAAAAACCCATCTGAAACAGATCTAGAAGTACATTTTTTAATTTCTTTAACAGTATACATGTATACAATGAATTTAAGTCATTTTTTACTTTGTATTACCCATAAAACTTCTCTCTTTCATTCTCTCTCTCTCTCTCTCTTCCTCTCCCTCCTAAGTATTACTCTTGTCATCTGAGTGACTATTGCATTTTGCCTGCATTGTTGCTGATAAGTGACCATCAAACGACTTAAGGGAACAGGGGTTTATTTCCGTACAACAGTCCGGTTACAGTTCTCAGTCCAGCTTGACGGGAGCACACATCAACACAGGGCCAAGGGAACTGGCCACACCATCTCTACACAACAGCCGAGAGATGGACAATCCTTACTTGCCAGACCAGCATGTCTGACCAAGTGTACAGAAGGATGCCAACTTCCTCAACGAGCTCTCTGTATTTTATTCACCTGTTCAGGGCCTAGTCCCACCCATCACGAGCTGGATTTGCTCTATCATCTAGACAATCTCCTGCAGGTTTGCCCTGGGTTTAACTCAATCATTAATTCTCTACAAATGTGCCCCAAGCTCAAACTCTCAACAGTCAAGTTGACACCTGTGCTTAACTATGACAGTGACTCAAAGTAGCACAGGTCTCTTTGGAGCATAATTTGTAAAATGACAAGCCATGGATGAGGGATGAGATTGGTTAAACTTTTGCAAAATAATAAATATATGCCCATTTAAATTTGAATTTTGATAAACAATGAACAATCTATTAGCATAAGTGTGACCCACTGTATCCTATATTTTTCTAATAACCTTATCATAGGCTGAATGAAGCATATGATGTATTTTGAAAATAATGGAATCTTTCATAAGGTGGATTTCCAGCTTCTCATGGGAAAACTAAACTATTGAAGCTGAGCCACAGCTGGTCACTGACTTCCCAACTCTTCATTGTTTTCTTAAGTCCAACCAACTTTGACTTAGGAGTATTACTTGCCTGACTCCTGGTAAATGTTGAGTCTCTAACCCATTTCTTAAAGGAAGAATGAAACTTTATAACAACAGCTGTGGGTTTATAATAATTAATAAAAATAATAACAAATAATAAAACCTCAGGGTGACTGAGTGACAGTAAAATCCCTTCAAGTTACTTGAGCCCATTAACAGCCTGGCTGTTTTGATTATCACCACTGTTCATGCACAGAAATTGAGATAAACTCACTGCAGTGAGACTTGTCCTTACCAGACCTGCATAATGACTAACATACCAACATGCCTCATAGACTGACTATGAGGAACTGAACAGAATGAAGAACAAACAGTGGAAACCTTAGGGACTAGAGCTGGATGAGTGAAGGGAAACACCCCTCAGTGGGGTGGTCCAGGGAGGGGCAACTTGGTGTGCTGCAGAGCCCGAACTCCCCCCCCCCCAAGAGTAGACAAGCCAAAGGGAACCCTGGGGCTCATAGAAGCAGTCAGGCAGGAGGGTAGGAGGGAATGGAATGGATTCATGAGGGAAAGGAAGGGAGATGGGAGGGAGTGGGAAGAGAAGGAGGATGGAGGGAAGCAGGGATTAGTATTTAATATGCTTGTAAAAGTAAAAAATAAATAAATTTTTAAAAAAGAAATTGAGTATAAGCCGGTTAAGTACTTTGCTCAAGGTTACATAGCAAGTGACAAAACTAGGAACTAAGATCTGTCTAATAACAGGTCTGTACTCCTAAGATCTGTGCAGCTGGGCATTACAGCACGTGTTTGCAATTCTAGAACTTGGAAGGCTGAGGCAGGGAGATTGCAAGTTCAAGATCACCCTCAGATTATAGCTTACGGTCATCTATATCACCAGGGTACACAACCCATACACCGTGTACATCATGTTAGGAAATAGTAAATGTTCCATAGGATATGTTGTGAAATGCATCTGCAACTTGTGATATTCACAAATTAGGAAGCATCTATTTAAACCCATTCCCTTAAAGTTGAAAAGATGTGAGCCACAGTTGCTGGCAGCCAGCCACCTCTGGACACACAGCTGGGGGGCTAAGGCTCAGTTTCCAAAGGCCTTTCCCACAATTTGTACTTCTCATCCATGTGAAAGCATTCCTTCTCTGGGCCACTGGTAGTGTAGCTGCATTCAGGAGTTTTGGTTAGTATATGTGTTTATCATTTTCTAAACCCAATAGCCTGCAGTTGAATTAGAAGAACCATGATAAGTGTCACTCAGACTCTGGGGATATTTTCCCCACTGATAGCTGCCAACCACCCAATGAATGTGCTGGGCAGAGGATTATTGGTTTTTAAAAAAATTAATGCATTAATGCATTAATTAATTAATTAATTAGAGCAAACATGTACATGCATACCATAGTGCACAAGTGGAGAGCAGAAGACAACTTTCAGAAGTCAATTCTCAGGCTTGGAGAGATGCCTCAAAGGTTAAGACTCTGCCTTGCAAGCAAAAGGTCCTGAGTTTAGATCTCAGGTCCCATGTAAAAACACCAGACAGAAATAGCCTGCACTTTTGGTTCTAGTGGGTGGAGCAAAAGGAAGTAGTGAAGCAAAAAGGAGGTAGAAGTAATCCAGAATGATTCCTGAAATCACCCTTGATCCTCCATAGAGACACATGGTACACACACACACACACACACACACACACACACACACACACACACGCAAAATAAATAAGTTTAAAAAAAAAAAAACAGCTAGAAATCAGTTCTTATGGGAACTGTACTCAGGTCACTAAGTTTTCAAGCAGACACTTGGACCTGCTGAGCCGTCTTATTGAGGGAGCGTTGCTTTTTAGGAGAGTACATTCTTGGGGTCAGCTATAAGGAACTGTCTGTCATTTCTTTTTTATTTTTTACAAACGTAAAGTGTATGTGTGTGTGCTCGTGTGGTTCATGTGAGTGTGTGTGCATGCGAACGTGCACATGTGTACGGAGGCCAGAAGTTGATACCAATTGTCTTCCTCGGTCACTCTCCACCTTATTTTTCAAGGCAGGGTCTTTTACTGAACCTGGAACTCACCAATTCAACCAGATTATCTGGCCAGTGTGGCCCTAGACCCTCCTCTGCCCCTCTTCAGCATTGGGGCTGTAGACATGAGCTGCCATGCCTGGCTGTCACGTGGTGTTTGGGCACCTCCCAGCTCCTCATTCCTCTTCTGAAAGGTCACCAGATTGCTCCCTCCATCCGCTGTACCTGACTGCGTGGCGATCAAGCAGGCCTTCTCTATTTCCCACTGAAATCTCTCTGGCTTTGATTGACACTTCCAGAGTCACGAGAAAAACGCACCAGTGATCCTGTTGCCTGTACTGTGTGTGATGTAGTTGAAAACATAGTGGCCACAAGTGAAGAAGGGTGGGCGGAATGGTGGGGGGGCTTGTTTTTTTACTCAGTTGTGTTCTTTGTGCTTTGTTTATGAAGAGATACTATTACTATCTGACCAATGGTGTCCGAAAAGACATGATTGCCCCTGAAGAGGATCAGGTGATGGTCCGGATTTCAAGGCTGATCCCAAAGACGCTGCTGGCCACCCCTGCCCTGGAGCCCATGCAGGTCTCGCTTAGGGCCGAGAAGGAAAACGACTACTACGCCAGCCTCATGAAAAGCATCGGTAAGGCTGGGCATGCATGGGCAGGCGCCTCCCGCCTGGAGGGCAGCTGCTTTTCTCTCACAGCTTTGTTGTTACTGCAATACAAATCAACGAAAAGGAGGAATGATTTGTTTCGGCTCATGGCTACAGAGGTCCCGGCACATAACCACCTTCCACCATTGCTTTTAGGTTGTGATGGAGCATGTGGGAGAGCAGAGCTGCTCACCTCACAGTACTTGGAAAACAGCCTGAGGAAGAAAGCACACACCCGCCTAGCTTTTGTTCAGTCCAGACTCTGAGCTTGTGGAACAGCCTGTCCACATTCGAAGCAGCTCTTCCTCAGTTGCTGGCTCATCTCGAGATGCCAAGAAACTCGCTAGAAACACACACATTTCACTAATCTCCTACGTGTCTACTTCACTTTCTTACACATTGATGTAGCAAAACATCTGGCCCAAACAATTGGAGGGAAGGAGTTACTGCAACTCACAATTCCAGGTTACAGTCCGTTATTTGGGGGTGGGAGGGCTAGAGTAGCAGAAGCCAGAAACATCTGATCATATAACATGCAGAACAAGAGCAGAGAGCAATGAATCAATTTCTGTATGTTTGCTTGTGTTCAGTTCTCCTCATTCTTAGACAGAAAATGCTATCACAATTACTCTGCATGTCACTGATAAATTCATGATCAAACACCTTAGGGGAACAAGGGGTCTTATTCTTCGCTTAAGATGGTCCAGTTACATTTCTTACTCCAACGTAGCAGGAGAGTCCATACCAACACCAGGGGCCGAGAGAACTGGCCACATCATCTCCACAGGACTGCTGAGAGATGGACAGATTTCCCTTGCCAGACCAGCATGTCTGTTCAAATGTGCCAAAGAATACCACCTTATTTAACCAGATGGGCCTTCCCTAATTCTCCTGCAGACTTGTTTGGGGTGTAACTCAACTATTCATTCTTTCTAGAGCTCTAATCTTCAACTGTCAAGTTGACACCTGTATCTAACTATAACACTTGCCTAATGAACAGTCCCATCCAAAGTGGGATGAATATACCCACATTAATTAATGTAATTAAGACACACTCTCACCGGCATCCCCAGAGGCCAATCTTAATATATAGAATTCTTCTGAGAAAGGACTGAAGGCCTCCTAGGTGTCAGATTGACAACTTACACTAACCATCACAATGTCTCTCAGTCCATTTAAGTTGACAATCAAGATCGATGATCTCATTCCTAATTTATTAAGCAATACTTGGTTCCACTGAATATCCAAAAATATCATTTGACCTTTAATTTACATGTGTGCCTTCCTTAGCTACCATCGTTAATGCCTACCTTAGAACTAACAACCCCTGATGTACATCCACATAATCTGGGGATTTATTAAAAGACTAATTTTGATTCATTATCTGTACATCTGGGATCTTCGACACACAGTAGGTCACAGAGATTTGATGATGAATAAATAATGTGAGAAACAGCCAAGAGGAGGATGATCCTGCTAGTCTCCTACCTTTACCAGAATGTCTAGTTGTCTATATTTTCCTAAATATTAGCTTTCTATG
Source organism: Typhlomys cinereus (assembly GCA_023101885.1). Classification (NCBI taxonomy): domain Eukaryota; kingdom Metazoa; phylum Chordata; class Mammalia; order Rodentia; family Platacanthomyidae; genus Typhlomys; species Typhlomys cinereus. The sequence continues at coordinate 1,571,810 of JALPQD010000480.1, read as the reverse complement.
TTGTCAGTATAGTGAATCCCAGTCCATTTTGCACACAGAACCCACTTCCTAATGCACATATGAGGTCCAGTTGTTTCACTTCCAGCTGTCTTGCTTCTCTAGCTGTTGCTTCTCCTGCAGTCTTACCATCTCTGACATCATTACTCACACCTGATGCTTCTGCCTCAGGTCTCCTAGAGCAGGTGATCTAACAGTGATGGTCCTTCATCCCCCTCCACGTACACACATCCCTCTGTTCCCAGTGTTCCTTTCTAATCAACTCCTATTGGTTCTTCACGATGCAGCTCAACTATGACCACCTCTATGAAAGTTGTACCAGTCTTTAATGTCTAAATTTCCTTTTACAAGTGTCTGGTGTCACTCACTGTACTGAGTATTCCTGGAGTACAGGGTGCACGCTTAACTGTCTTGGTGTGAGAGATCAGTGAACAGTCTATTGTTGGAATGTGAAATGTCCCCTATAGGCTCAGGTATTTGAAAACTGCTTGGGCAGGCTGTGGAACCTTTAGGAGTAATCTTGCTGGAGGAAATACATCATACTGGGGAGGAGGGATTAGGTCTAATAACCCATCCCTACTTCCTGTTTTATTGTTCTCTCACACACACACACACACACACACACATACACACACATATTCCTCCCATCCACCATGATGCCATTTTTTTCCTTCTGCCATGCTTTTCCTGCTACGATGGACCTTATTTCAGTTATCCCATCTGTAGCTGCAAGCCAAAATAATAATCAGTTTCTCTCTTAAATAGCTTTGCCCAGAATATTTTATCACAGCAATGCAAAAATGGCCTAGAATCTAAGCGCTCTAAAACTCAGAATCAAAGTGCTTTAAACACATGCCTCCCTTTAGCAAACTATCTTCAGCAAGGAAACATAGGCCAATGGGATGAAGCTTCCCCAGTCTAGTTATACCCAAGGGATGACCGGTGACCTGGCAACGAGGAGTCATTTGTCGATATACATGAACCAAGACTCATTAGCATTCTGAGTGGGGAAGCTAGGAGCAGAGGGTGTCGCATGGCCATGCCTAAAGTCAGTGTGTTTACGCTTTTGGTTCTAGTTGATTACATCCTCATGGACCCCAAGGAGAAGAAGCGGCTGTTCATCGATAGCATGCCCCGCTTGTTTCCTCACAGAGTGATCCGGGCCCCCGTGCCCTGGCACAGTGTCTACCAGAGCGCCAAGAAGTGGAACGAGGAGCATCTGCACACAGTGAACCCCATGATGTACAACCTGAAAGAGCTGTGGTTTACAGAGTAAGGCATGCCTCTTGATGTTTCTATTCCCTTTCCTTAGTGTTCAAAGTACAGGCCAGGCAGGGTACAGTGGGAGTAGCCCATAATAGAATGAGCAAAAATTGTAGACCGAAAATGCATATGAATTATGGATGAGAATGACATTGATTTCTCACACCAAGGAGGAATCATAAAGGGGCCCTTCTTTGTGTACCCAGGCACATTTTGTCTGTCTCTAAAGCCCTGAAACATGCTGGTTTCAAGCACACACTTTGAGTCATTCAGCTCTCGTCGACTCTTAGCTCTCAAACCTACCCCTATGTATAGCAACAGGTGACCCTCAGTGCAGTAGTGGCATGAGTACCAAGGAGACAACCAACAGCTTTCTGACTGGATTGAAGACCCATCCCTGTTACTGTAAACTAGAACAAACACCTGAAAAAAGGGAAAGAAATAGATCAATAGGGAAGACAGCCAATAAACCTATAGGTAGGAAGACAGTACTTCAAAGTGTTCTGTAGGCACAGTTACTACACCCATAGAATGGGAACTTACAGTGGAAATCTGTGGGTCTAAAGCTGGATAGGTGAAGGGAAATGCTCATATCAGTGAAGTGGCCTAAACAGAGGTAACATGATATACCGCGGAAGCCTGAGCCCCCACAGGAGAAGACAAGCTAGAGTGAACCTGGGAGTCCATAGAATCATACAGGAAAAACGATGAGTGGGAGTGGGATGGAATGGTAAAAGGAAGGGAGGATATGGGGGGGAGGGAGAAGGGAGGGAAGCTGGGATGAATACTCAATGTCCTTGTAAAAGTAGAAAGATAAAAATAAAATTAAAAAAACTATCACTATGTAAAGTGGTATGTATTTACATATAATCTATGCATCTTCACATGTACTTAAATTCATTTCTAGGTTACTTACAGGATCTAGTATAATACAAGTACTATGTGAATAGTTATTGTAATGAATTATTTAGGAAATAATTATAAGATTAAAGTCTGTACATGTTCAGTACAAAGGCAATTTTTTTCCAGAATAGTTTCTGCTTACCGTTGTTGCATTCATGCATGCAGGACTCACAGATATGGAAGACCAACTGTAATTCACATTCTTTGAAACTCACCCTTTTAAAAGCACACATGCAGTGGTTTTCAAGTCATTCATAAATTTGTGCCACCCTTGTCACTATCTAATCAAGAATATTTTTGACACTTCAGAAGAAGCCCTGTACTATTAGCATTCACTCTCTATTCTCCTTTCTTCGTAACCCCTGGTGAACACTAATTTACTTTCTGCCTTTGTGGATTTGCCTATTCTGGATACATTAGAGTCGTAAAGAAAGTGGCCTTTTATGTCTGACTTCTTTCATTAAATAAAATGCACTCAACATGTGTTCTCACTGAAGCATGTGTAAGTTCAGCATTTTTTTTATGGCTGAATAATACTGCATTGTATGGCTATGCAAGATTTTACTTATCTATTCATTAGTTATCTGGAGGAGGGGAAAGTATATGATTTTCTTCACGGGCCCCTCAAGAAAGGATGTTAATGCTAGTGGGAGAGTTCACAGAAAGATCAGACTAAGAACCACTTAGATTCTTCATTTAAAAATTATATATACTTGATTTCAAGTGGCTGAACCAATTAGTGGCTCATATACTTCATTTTTCAGGGGATCTCTAGCTTTGAACATGATTAGACGTGAGCTATCCTAGTGATGGATATCAAATGTGTGGCAATGGAGGTCCTCGGGTTTCTCTCTTCCCTCCAAGTGATTTGTGTTTGGTCACACAAAGGATTTGGAAAGGAGGAGGAATGATGAAGCATTGAAGTGGATGATGAAATGGAGAGGCGAGAACCGAGATGGGCTAAGAACTGATTTGAGATAAGATGGGCTGTGATGATATCAAGGACCAATTTATGTATGAATGGGAGATAGGAGGAGAATGGGTGGACACTGGGGAGTGTGGTGAGTGCACAGCATCTGTGCATCTGGAAAAATAGGCTATGGTAATAGGAGGGCAGATGATTCATCCATTCACAGATATGCAGAGGGGCTACATGGTATGCACACTGCAGTATAAGGGATGCCGCATCTGCATGGTGAAGCTGTGCACAGAGTGAGTGGTGTGGTTAATGATCCAAGTAAAGTTCTCCCTGACTCCCTGTAGAAATCCCAGGGAACAGGGCTGTAAGTATATCTAAACCAGTAAAGTGCTTGCAGCACAACGTAAAGACCTGAGTTCAGTCCCCAGCACTTCAGCTGTGATGGTGCATGCCTCGTCATTCCAAATGGCTGGGGAGGTGGAAACAGGAAAATCCATGAGACTTGCTGGCCAACTAGCCTAGCCAACTTGATGAGTTCCAGGCCATTGGGAGATCCTGTCTCAAACCACAAAGCATCAGTATTTCTAGGAGACTCTACTCCAGCCTAAGAGTTAATGAGAATATGTGTCCCACAGAATCTATTGGTCTTTCAGCATGGCATTTCTCCCTCTCCTTTGGCAGATTTAGAGATCTTAGGTTTGTTCGAGTAGATGACCTGTTGGCCGGGAAACTGCCTCTACTGCCTCATGAGTACCAAGACGTGATCCGGGCACACTGCCTGGATGCTCGTGAAATTCTCCTCAACAAGTTAGTACCCCCTCCGAACAGTAGCCCAGCCAGAGCCATGAAACCTCCACCTCTCAGAAGTGGAGACCGGTTTCCAGCCAGAGATGACAAAACGGCTTCATTTCCCACCCTTTCCCTTTTCCGTCTTCCTCTGGCTGTGTTTCCATCCTCTGGCACCTCCACATCCAGATGCTCTTTGCCCCTTACTCCCAGGCGCGCGCTGCCTTTCTCAAACCTTCGTTGCCATTCTTCATGAAGACCCTGCGCTCGCTCATTCCTTGCCCGTGAATCCTGTCAACCTCAGCGAGCTGCAGGGCAATGACTCGAGTAACTTGTTGTTCAGATGACCTGCAAAGGAATTGCTTAATCCCTTTGGATTCTGGATATTCACAAAATTTCCTTACCTTGTGTAAGTGCATGCAGGACTATATCTAGAGCCAGAGAAATTACTTCATAGGGAAGATGTAGGACAGAGCAGCTCATATCATGGTGGGCAGGAAGCAGAGAGGGAGAGAAAAAGGAGGAAAACAGGAGGAGGAGGAGACAGCTTCTCCTCTGACCTTTTATTCCATCTGGACTATAGTAATGACTGTGGGGAAGCCCCCTTTAAGTATTAACACTGAAGTCCAAATCCAGCGCATTAGCTTCTTTTTTTTTTTTTTTTTTTTTTGAGCCCAACCAGTGTTAGGATATATTGCCCACATTCAGGATCAGTCTTATCCCTAGTTAATCCCTACAGGAAACACACAAACACATCCAGAAGCGTGCCATAGAGCAAGCAAGACTTAGAGCAGGTAGGTGTCTTTGGGCTCAGCTTCCTACTTGGGTGTCCTGTCTCCACAGGTGGATCCCTGCCTGTGCGCAGCTGTTTATCTCGCAGAAGGAGCACTGGGCCCACTTTGCTCCCAAGACTGATTATGAGTCCTCTCGAAACATCGAGGAATATTTTGCTTCTGTTGCCTCGTTCATGTCGCTTCAGCTCAGAGAGTTGGTCATTAAGTCTCTTGAGGACCTTGTTTCCTTCTTCATGATACACAAGGTATGTAGTGGGGATTCCATCCTCTTGAAGGAAGACGACTTCGTTAGAACTCATATAGGGAATCAGGCCAGAAGGTAAAAAGTCTGTATTTGAACACACATTGACAACCATTGTTTTATTAAGCACTGCGTTTTTAAATGCAGAGAGAACATAGTGCTTACTATTGAATTGGTTAAAAAAAAAAACTCTGCAGAAGAGAGGTGCTTCAGAAAATTTAAGACAATACTGCATAAAATAGAAAAATGTACCTCTTACAATTTGGGAAAGGACATTGCTCTTTTTATCTTCTCTAGCACAAAGTTGGAGCTTTAGAACAGATTTATTATCAACTTGTAGCTTGATATTTAGGGATTATTGTTTATTTCCATTGTCAGCAGTGATTTTTGGATTTTGATCTTTCAAAGGAAATTCTTCAAGAACAAAATGTTTAGTTGGACCTACTTAATGCGTTTCTTTATGAAATGGCTTTAGAGAAGTTGGAATAATTTTTAAAACATGAAGTCCTGATTTTCAAGGCATTGTAATAACCTCTTGGATTTAGAAGTCAGAGATTAATGAGAAGTTTAGACTTTTATATTGCGTGCATATTTCACCTTAAAAAGTACATTAAATTTTTTTAAAAAGATGACTGGATATGAAAGACTAGAGTCTAATCATTCTTCCAAACAAAATAAAAGTGAATAATTAAACTCTTTGCTTAAAAAATACAGAAGCCAATTCTGCTGGGTCTGGACTGTGGTGTTAATACTTAAAGAGTCTTTCCACAAGACGTCACAGTGTACATCTACTTTGCTAAGAAGAAAAAAATGCAGATGTGGGATGGAACCATGGCTCTATAATTCCACACAAAGGGAGAAGCAAAATGTTTGTATAATTGAAGGAAGGAGAAAATCATGAATGTCTGATGTACTATAAATGTTCACCAAGGGGCCGAGCACTTGCTGCTGGTATTCAAATCCCTAGAACCCACATAAAAACTGGACACAGTGGCACATATCTGTAATCTCCAGGGCTTCTTTTGTGAGCCTGGTGTATACAATAGGAAGCCATGGGAGTGATCCTGTCTCAAACAAGGTGGAAAGTAAGGACCAACATCCAAGGTTGCTCTCTGAGCACCCTACATGTGCTGGGGCAGACACACATACACACACACACACACACACACACACACACACACACACACATACACACACACACACACACACACACACACGCCTCACCAGCATCATTAACTAAATTGTTACCTAATATTTATCAGTCCTTCGTAAGATCTAGAAATCCAGCTATTTGGATAAGGTCTTCATAGCTGTTCTCTGGGAACTGGATTATGTACTGTGGTTTATGAAACATACTTTGTGTTACCTCACAGAGATTTAGAGATAGATCTTGCCCTCAACTTTAGAATCGAGGAGGCAAGATGTGCATACACATTCTGAAAAACAGAGATAAAACAACATGAAGGAAATTGAAATAAGGAAATTCAGAAGTGGAGAAAACAGGGGGACCTCCTAGAGATGGGGGAAGTCATCTTCTGAGCTGATTTTAAAGGGTAGGAAGGATTTAGAAATAAGAGTGAACCCACGCCCTCATGCCACATGTCTTCACCAGGTAAGGAGTCCTCAGCCTGGGGCTGCTGCCACAATGCCCACAGGCTTACACCCATTCCACACTGACTACAAGCCCACTCATGCTTTGGGCCCTCCCCTGTAGTAAGGAGTCTTCATACCACTGCCACATGGCACACAAGCCTTGCCTCCTGTTCCTGCTTCCCATTCACACCCGATGCCCACCCAAGTGAAAAAAGAGTCCTCCATACCTTCATCTTCTCACCTTGTCTTTGGACTGCTATAGTACAGCAATAGGCCTCCTTCCCTACCCCCACAGCTTATACCCCCATGCTGGACCTGGTGGGAAGGGGCACCTCACACCTTTCCCCAGCCCCAGATTACTGGTGCATAGCCCACAGACCTTGCCTTTCACCCGTACCAACCTTCCCACTGTGCCCCATGCTTGCTTGGTGATAAGAAGGCCCCTACACCTCATCCAGGCCCAGTGTGCCACCATTCAGGCTACTGGCTTGATTAACCTACATCAAACATACAGGATCCATACAACTTTTGAGACCTGCTAGGACTAAGCATTACACTTGTCAAAGTGAAACATAGACTTCGCCCTCTCAAGGGGCCTGTGAGCAGTCCAGCCTCCAGCCAGCCACACTGGAAGCGTGAGACCAATAAACTCACAACACTCAACAGAAGCAAAAGCCAACATTGTAATTCAAGATGCTCATGCTGCATAAAACAAAACCATAAATACAAGAAACTAACATAATAAATCTTTTCCCCAAAGTACCAACCAAACAGAAATATTCCACATAGAGAACCATCTGGAGGAAATACAAGGCACAGTATTTAAAATAGTAATCTTAAACATATTCAGTGAATTCAAAGAACTACAGGAATTCAAATAGGATGCTGAATAAACTTAGAGAAGCAAGAATAAATAGAAGCCCAAGAAAACAAACAAACAACTAAATCAAATGAGTAAGACCATTGAAAATATGAAAGCTGAGATAAAAATGCTGAAAAACAAGATGAAAATGATGTGGGAGATGAAAAATTCATGTTGTAAAACAAAAATCTCAGTGGAATACCTTACCAACAGAATGGATCATATGGAAGATTGAATGTCAGGACTCAGAGACAAGATAGAAGAACTGCATTACTCATCCAAAGAAATGTATACATTAAGAAAAATACATGGACACAATATGCAGAAATCTGGGAAAACACAAAAAGACCAAGCCTAACAATTATGAGTATAGGAGAGGGAGAAGTCCAAATCAAAGGAATAAGTAATATTTTCCAAAAACAATCATAGAAGAAAACTTTCCTATTCTAGAACAAGAAATGTCCATCCAAATACAAGGAGCTTACAGAATATAAAACAATGACAGAAAAAAAAAAAGAATTCCTCATGACACATTATGGTTAAAACACTAGAAAGTAAATCAAAGACAAAGTACTAAAAAGCTCAAAAGAGAAGGGAGGAGTCATATATAAAGGCAGACCTATCAGAATAACAAATGAATAGAACCTTCAAAGCTAAAAGGGTTGGACAGATGTAATCTAAATACTTGGAGAACACAATTGTCAACCCTGATTATTATACCCAGCAAAACTTTCCATTTTAAAATAGGAGAAATGAAAGCATTTCATAATCAAAACAAACTGAAGTCAACGCTCCAAAGAACACTGGCAGGAGTAGTGCATACTGAAGAGAAGCCTATAAGAGGAGAATAAATAGCGTCATAATAGAAAATCACTAGAAATGCCACTAACTATGGTAAACAAGAAATATAGCAAGAATCAATACATGATTTCAATATTAAAAGTGAATCTAAATAGCTTCAATTCACCAATAAAAAGACTCAGACTAGTAAATTAGGTCAGAAAATAAGATTCAATATTCTGCTCTCTCCAAGAAATGCACCTTACTATCAAAGATAGATACCACTACCTTTAGGATAGAAGTTTGGAAAACAGTATTCCAAGCAAACCTAAGCAGGAAACAAGCAGGAATAACCATTTTAGTATCTGACAAAAACAGACATCAAACCAAACTAGTTAAAAGAAATGAAAGAGATCACTACATATTCATTAAAGGAATAGTCCTTCAAGAAGAAATTGCAACTCTCAGTTTGTATTACCAAACTCAATTGCATCAAAATTAATAAAATAAACACTGGTAGACCTAAAGACACAAATGAACACCAACACAGTGGGATACTGCAACACTCTGACCACAGCAAAAGAAAAGTCATCTTGTTACTGGATCCCTCTAGGGTCTGTTATGTGTCCAGGTTCTTGTATTCAGGAATAGAAGATTGAAACCAGAACATGTGTAGAGGATTAAGGCAGAGTTTATTAGAGGAGAGAAAGAACAGAAGTCACAGACATGAATCCATGAAGGGCAAGAGAGTCCTGAAGAACTCATGGACTCCAGGCATGGAATCCATGAGGAGCGATAGAAAAGTCAGATAGGAACTCAAGGACTCTAGATGTGGAATCCCATGAACGGCAAGGGAGCCAAAGATGGCTGCCAGGGTTCAGAATATTTATACCTTCAGTCAGGCCAGGGAAAAGTGGCTTTTCCTCATTGGTTTGCTTCAGTTTTCTGCAAACTGAATTGGAACTTTTGGTCCTCCACATCTCATTGGTCTGTTCATATTGAGGCCCAACCCATTGATCTTGTGCCGGAACTCATGGTGGGACTTATTTACAAAGGAGAACTAATTTCTGTGTCCTTTCATGAACAGAAGGTTGGGGGAAGTTGGCAACTTTATCTCTGTGAAGGATTAGAGTCAGTTCCTCCAAATCAGTAGGATGTATTCCTTCAGGATAATTCCAGTCCTGGGGATGACCTCCGAAGACCTTCAGAGACCATCCCAGCTTGGCTGCTCTAGAACTGCCTAAATCTAAACAAACAAAAAAAACAAACAAACAAACAGGGAAATAAATAATGTCATTAAATGAAACCATAAACCAAATAGACTTAACAGACATATATTGAATGTTTCAGCCAAACACCAAAAAATGTACATTGTTCTCAGCAGCCCAAGGGACTGTCTCAAAAAATGATCACATATTAGGACACAAATTAAATCTCAACAAATATAAGAGAATTGAGATAGCATCTTGAATCCTATCAGAACATAACGAAGTAAAGCTAGAAATCAACAAAGGAAACCACAGAAAATTGCAAGCTTTGGAAATTAAATGAAACACTAATGAATGAAAAATCCTAGAAATGAATTTTAAAAGGCACAGTACCCCCTAGTCATAGAATCAGCACACCCATGAATGCAGCACAACCGAGTCCACTTGCATATGACCTACATAAGAATAGACATAATACCATGCCACAGTGCACGAGAGAGAACTTCAGTTGGCTTTACCCCTCATGGAGGAGTAATCACTGATGTTCAAAGCTGACCAGTGGAAGTGATCTGTCAGGTGTCAGTAGTATTCCACTTAAAAATGGCTTTTTGCTGCAGAGTGGTACCCAAGCATATGGAAAAACTGATATCCCCTGTTGAACTCTGGAACACATACACAAAGGTAGAAGGGAAGCTGGTCGTGAAGAAGTTCCCAAGGGAGAGCTGAGATGGCTCAGGGGTTAAGACTCTGTTTCACAAGCAGAAGGTCCTGAGATGGAACCCCAGGTCCCACATAAAAATGCCAGGCAGAAACAGAAGTGGCCTACACTTCTGTGCCTGGTAGGCTGAGCCTGGGAAATCCCAGAGTGAAGCAAGAAGGAGGTAGAAGCAATCCAGAATGATTCCCAAAGTCACCCTTGGTCCTCCACAAGGACACATGTGCCCTCTGATACACACACACACACACACACACACACTCACACAAACACACACACACACACCACATAAAATAAGTAAATAAAAAATATTAAAAAAAAAAGAAGCTCCCAAGGGAAAGGAGAGAAAAAGAGTTGGGAATAGTAGGGGAGAGAATTAAGAATAAGGATGCAAATTCCATTGTAATTATAAATGAAATTTCTTTAAAAAGGAATTAGAGTATAGAAGTATTAACTAAAGTCAACTGTGTTGAGTAAAGGTATTGGGAAAGCAAGAAAGCTATGTGTCCTTCCACAAGACCTGCACAGGACTTTGCCTATCAACACTGCACCATAAAAGAGCAAAGATCTCAGGAGGGTCTACCCCTCGCCAAGAGACCACTGAGTGTTAATGCTGGATGGGGTGGGGAGAAGAGGAGCTGCTTTCCTCGACAGCGTGCCCACTGACGTGTGATCCACACTCTAGCAGGTGCTCAGCACACTCTAGTACAGGCATTCCAGATGAAACTCAGAGGACCACACAGACACACCAAGATACGGAAGTAGAAAGGGAGACTGAGAGGAAAGAAGGTTCGCAGTGGGAAAAGGAGGGAGGATGGGATTGGAGGTAAGGGGCGAAGATAACATAATTTCATTATGTTGGAAACCAGAACACATGTAGAGGATTAAGGCGAAGTTTATTAGAGGAGACAAAGAAAGGAACTCATGGATGTGAATCTGTAAGGGGCAAGAGAATCCTGCAGAACTCATGGCTCCAAGCATGGAATCCATGAGGGATGATAGAAAAGTCAGGTAGGCATGAAACTGAAAGAATAAAAATAATGAATTTTTTAAAGCATGATTTCAAGAGAGAATATCCTTTATTTGAATAATAAACAGCAGGCGAGGACCACTTCCTTAGTGGTCAGGTAGTAGCACCATAAATGTGTCACATTTACTCCCATGATTTTGGAAGGCTCTGTTTTGTAAGGTTTATCACATCTATGTTTCCTGAAGGATGGAAATGAGTTTGAGGAGCCCTATCAAGAGATGGAGTTCTTCATACCCCAGCTAATCACAATCAAGCTTGAAGTCGATGAGCCCCTTATTGTCTTCAATCCAACTTTCGATGAGTGCTGGGAATTAATAAAGAACTCCTTCCTGGAAATCCTTAGGAATTCTGACGGGATTCCCAAGGTACTCTGTCCATTTAACCGTTCATTTATTTCTTTATTCACTTTTTGAATAAACGTTTAAGTGGTTGTTTGCACAGGTCACAGTCCATGTGATAGTCAATCGGGGAGTTGTATGCACTTTGGGGACACATCCTGGATGCACCCCTTGACTTTATAAACACTATATAGTTCATAAAGGTATTTCCAGACAATTTTAGAATAATGCTTCTAGAAACACTGAATTGCTTCTTCGGCTTCAGTATCAGCGGTAGCTGGATGTGAGCCAGCAGCACTACTCCGTGCTGCTACCCATAGCAGCCCCGTGATGCTTTCAGGACCTTTATTTAGTTGAAGCTGAGATTCCTGACTTGGCAGCAGAAAATAACTTAAGAAGGAGCCAGTATAAAGCAAAGTTAGAGCGTATTAGGAAGAGATTTTAACACAGATTTTTTATGAGGAGCTAAAAGAAAGAAAATACTTGGGGAAAAGATAAATACACGACTAACTACATGGATGAGAACAGGTAGCATGCTTTCCTAGCACCCAAGAGACCCTGGGTTCAATCCCCAGTGCTGTAAAATTTATTTGAAAACAAAAAGTATGGGTGTGGGCTTCTCAAGAGAGCGGTCCTTAAATTTCTTAGCAATCGTCATAAATAGGATTTTGGAAGATTTGGAATAACCTTATTCAAAAAGTTTTTAAGGACTCCGCACTTCTTTTATCTCCTTTTATCCTTTTATAATAAATGAGATTATAGGTTGTTTCTGAGGGAACCTTGGATAGGATTGTAATCTGACTAGGTTAAGGAACAAAGGTTCCTTTAAAGGGGTTATTATGTCATTACATCTCCATATAAAGGAAATATTATCTCTGTGTATACAGACTTCACAGCAAGTAAGTTGTGTGTGTGTGTGTGTGTGTGTGTGTGTGTGTGTGTGTGTATGTGTGTGTGTGTGCAGGCCAGTGGTTGACTTTAGGCATCTTCCCTCAGTTGCTCTCCACTCTATTTTTTGAGTCAAAGTTTCTCACTGAACCCATTCACTTTGGCTAGGCAGACTGGCCAATGAGCTTCAGTGATTTACCTATCTCCACCCCTTCCTTACCTCTATTCCTGGGGTTATTCTGCTGTGCCCCACTTTTGTGTGGATGTTGGGGATCAAAATCGGGTCCTCATTCTTGCACTATAGGCATTTACAGACTGAACCATCTCCCTGGCTCCCTCAAATGTTACTTATGATAGAATTCATGATGCTCGGCTGACAGCAGACTTTAATCTGACTCCAAAGTGAGGGGAATCTTTCCCTTCCCATGTGCTCTGAAATCTCCCTGTTTCTGCCTCAAAAGAAGGAGATCTATCCCAAGGCATATCCAACTTCAATCAATAATTCACTGCAGATAAATGATCAGGAGTTTACTAAGGATTTTTGTAAGTGTATGTCTGATTTCAATTTGAAGCTTCATGAGCTTGTTTGTCACTATAGGTCTCTAGAGAGAAGAACCCTTCCCTTTTTGGCTCAAGTTCTTTGTGGTATTTTTTCCAAGCTGGAGTTCCTAATGAAATTATACTTAATAGAAAATTTTGTCTAGTAGGCATTTAGTAGTCAACCATATAACTGTCCTTCTAATTTCCTCTGGGTGGTTGTTGGCAAGAGGGCTAGATAGTGTCCAGCTCCACGTGGGGAGCTCCTCTCCTACCCGTCTCTCTCTCTCTCTCTCTCTCTCTCTCTCTCTCTCTCTCTCTCTCTCTCTCTCTCTCTTCATTTGCTCTTACTCTTTCTCTTGCTTTCTTGTCTTTGTCCTTTGTAATCCTATACTCCAAGAGTTCTAAGAGATGAGAATTAAGCCTGAGTTTTGAGAGTGGGAGGATAGCTCAAGTCAGTAAAGTGTTTGCTACACAAGCATGAGGATCTGTGTTCAATCCCCCGCATCAGTAAAAGACAGGTATGTTCTCATGTCTCTTTGGTCCCAGCATCATAGAGGCAGAGAGAAGAGAATTCCTGAGGATTTTTGGCCAGCCAGTCTAGCTGAATTGGCTAATTCCATGTTCAGTAAGATCCAGTCTTAAAAAATAAGTCAAAGGGGCTGGAGGGATGGCTCAGAGGTTAAGCCTGTACCTCACAAGTACAAGATCCTGAGTTCAGATCCAGGTGGAAATAGCAGCACTCTATACTTCTGGCCCTGGAAGGTAAAGCCTGGGAAACTCCAGAGCAAACAAAGAGGAGGTAGAACAACTCAAGGTGATTACTGAAGTCATCCTTAGGTCTCCACAGGCACACACAGTACACAGAGAGAGAGAGAGAAGATTTAAAAATTAATAAATTGGAGACAATAGAGAAGGACCCTGAACCTTAACCTCTGGCCTCCATACACACGCACCTATGTATGCATGAGCAACCTCACACACCATGTTGAGGTGTGCATGGAATCCTGTGACACAGACTCCAGTTTCAGTAGAAACCTCTGTGCTTTGAGTTCTGACACCAGCCAGGCTCAGTTAACATGAAAATGAGTGTGTGGAGGGGAGACCGCGGGTGCCTCTCCTGCAATCAATATCTCTGGGAAGGAAATGAAAGAGAAGGCTCTAAGGTTTGAAGAGATAAATGTGGGGCTGGGGACACATAAAGTACATAGCCCTCAAGTCCTCCTTCCCTGCTGTTGATTGGCAGTGTTTATAAGCAGCTGGGGCGGAGAGGCAGCTGCTGAGCTGTGGGTACTGCAAACGGCCCAGCAGGAGCTGGCAGGAGAATGAGTGGATTGTAATGGTAAGATGTCACGCTCCCTGGGGACAATGTGTCCCCGGATTGAAAGCCAGTCCTGCGTGAGTACCAATGACTCTACTAGACTATGAGAAGAAACCACAGGGCCAGAGTTCTCTGTCTGATGCTGTGCACGGCGTTGGCTTCCTCCTCAGACCCCTCAGGATTTGATCTCTGAACAGAGTTGTGAAATCATTTAATTTATACAAGAACAGCAGCAGATAGACACCATCTTGTCTCATCTATGGTTAAAGACAAGTTATAAAAGTTTTGAGGGAAAAATTTATCAATAGTTCTTTCTGTCTCTCTGTTTTTCTATCTTTCTTTGTCTCTCTTTTGTCTCTTTTTCTCGTGTGTGTGTGTGTGTGTGTGTGTGTGTGTGTGTGTGTGTGTGTGTGTGTGTGTGGTGTGTGTGTGATGTCTATACATGTTCTTGCAGTATATTGTTGTGTCATAGGTGCAGGTGTGTCATAGTCTTAGGGAATCTTCTTGGACTCCCAGGGGATGTTGGATTTCTCTGTTCAAAGCTGACTGTACAAACTTCTGCTTGGCACTCATAGTGATTACAGTTAAATTACTATGTGAAGAGATGCTCAAGATGTTCCCTGCAGTATAAATGACTTGAGAGACTGGCATATGTGTGTGTGTGTGTGTGTGTGTGTGTGTGTGTGTGTGTTCATGTGTGAGTGTATGTGTGTGTGTTTCTACATATATCACATGCCTGTGGAAGTCAGAGGCCAACTTTAGATGCCATTCCTCACTAGTCATCTATCTATCTATCTATCTATCTATCTATCTATCTATCTATCTATCTATCCATCTATCTACCAATCTTCTATCTGTCTATCTACCTATCTTCCTTTCTATGTATCTATCTGTCTATTTATCTGTCTATCTATCTATCTATCTATCTATCTATCTATCTATCTATCTATCTATCTATCTATCTGCGTGTCTGTTTATCTATCTTCTATCTTTCTATCTTCTATCTATCTATCTATCTTCTATCTTCTATCTATCTTCTGTCTATCTATCTATCTTATATCTATCTACCTATCTATCTATCAACAAGTCCTCTGCTGGGACCTGGGATTCGCTGGCCAGTAAGCCCTAGAGAGCTTCGTATCATCATGAGGCATGGAAGGAGCTGGACACTGAAAAATCAGTTCAGGCAAGAACAAGAGAGAATAGCACGATGGTTTCATCACCAGCCAAGATGAAATCAAGCAAAAGGCGGCAGGTGCCCCAGGAAATGACTGTGCTGCCGGAGTCTGTTTAGGTACCCTCTCCTCTTTTGTGTTTTACAATATCCGAAAGTGACTTCTACTTTTTAGGTGGAATCGATCCTGTTCACAGATTTGAAAGGATATAACCTGATTCTTGGAACCGTTGATGCTAAAGAAAACCTTTTTTCTGATTTTGTGAATCAGACTTTCGAGGTATTTAAGAAAAATCAAGTTGGACCCCACAAGTGAGTTGCTTTAGTTCTAACTGTATGACTTCATTGCAAAGTTGGTATTGGTTCTTAACTAACGCCTAATAAGCTATCTCTGTTCCCACACCAGAAACACTTAATGTAATGACCATGACCAATATTTACCTGGTAAGGTATTACAGATAAGGAAAATATCACTTCCCCAATGCCAAACTGCATAGCTGTAGAAATCCAGGGTTCAAGTTCGACTGGAGATCCCACTCCATGATCTGAAAGTGTTGTGGCATTTGGGAATTCCTGGGATTAGAAAAGTCATGTCATGCATCTATTGCATATTATCCTGTAGCTTCTGCAAGATATGGATAACCAATTCTTATTTCTGCTGTGAAACTTATGAATATGCTTTGCTTTGTATCTTGCTTCGTTTCTGTGTCAGGGTCTCACTGTGTAGCCCCTGCAGGGTTCAAACTCCTGCCTCAGCCTCTAAAGTAAGAGGATGATAAGTTGTACTGTCCACCCCTGTGACACCCGTGAGTATTCTCATTAGCAGTCTCACACCATACACTTTGGATCAGTTTGGCTATGAAATGCCAATAGAGTCCAGGATCCTGGATCAAGATGCCCTGTTTTGCCTGGGAGAATCAAAGTTGGTAATAGTTAACACTCCTTTTACTTTTGAAAACATCTTCAGTTAGGATGCTTCATTGTACGGTCATCCTAAACTAGTGATCACTCATCATTTTTCATCTTTGCCACCAAATAAATTTTGATGCAAATGTCTCTTTTTCATATGTGCAGTTGGAAAAGTTATGAATTAGGGTGGGGGGCTTTTGTGTGCAGTGAGATGTTTATCGGCACCCTCAGTAGCTACCTGTTACATACTATAGTAACCATCAGATAGGGTAAAACACAACAAAACAAAACAAAACTGCAGGGCAAATCACCTCCACCTACACATACTGCAAACCTCATCTGAAATCATAGTCTTGCATTTAGAAAGCCCACCTCGGTAAATTTGAGTTGGGGGCTTCTATTGAAGCCTCATGTTTCCCTGGTCATGTGTCTTATATGTACATCTTTTTTCGACTGAGAGTTTCATAATTTTTTTTTTGCATCTCAGCTTCACAGTGTCTGAAGAGTTGGCCAAGTCTTAGAAGTATACTTCTGGGCCTTTTGAAGTTAATTCTGATTATTCAGAATTTATCTTAGCTCTTTATGTTATGCTCAAACTTGTTTTAAGTCAGACCAGCCAGGCTGCATCATCCAGTTTGGAGAAAATGTGCTCAGCTGCTGTTATTCTACACGATCTAAAAATAGCACTTACTTTTATTTAAGTTAATTCCAAATTTTCATCTTAGAATGAAAGAGAATTTTGTATCCAGGAGGAAGGATCTATACTACTGTTTGTTGCACATTTACTCTAAAACTATAAAGTATTATAATAATTTGATCTATATTTTATTACAATTAATATTTATAATAATTCTATAAGACATGATTTATTATTGCTTAAAGTTGAAGATACTGGTTTTTGATAAAGTCAAATTAAGTCCACACAGCAAGGAAGCAGCGAGTTTGGAACCAGAATAAAAAATTCTGAATTTCCAGTACCTTTTGCCACATAACTGGATTGAATTCATTTTTAAGTGTTATTATCTTTAAGAAAGCCTGTTATATTGTATGGTAATTAAGAATTAAATTAAATGAATGCCATTGTTTGCTTTAATTGTCACTCTTGACTGTCCATTATGTTGACCTGTATCTGTTTGATTTTATGTCCTTTCATATGAAAGATATTTGAATGTATACAAGAAGTATGATGACTTATTGGATAACTCAGCAGAGCAGGCCATCACTGCATTCCTGAAAGAAGATCATGAAATTGAGGATTTTGTGACGGTAGGAGATGCTGCTTAGCATTTGGTATTCTAGTCGCTTATGCTACAGTCAATCCAGTGAGCAGTTAGTGTATCTCTGTACAACACTAAGTGTTGGGTTTGGGGCCGGTGTATATCAAAAGGGAGACTGGGGGAAAATGGGTAGAAGCTCAAAGATCAGCTAAGGTATTCGATGTACTTCCTCCTACAGTTCATCAATCTCATAAAAAAGAGGAGAAGCGAAATAGCATCCATGCACATCACTGTGCCTCTGGCCATGTTCTGCCTTGATGCCAGAAACCTAAATTGTGATCTGTGCGAGCGAGCCCAAAATCTTAAAGATCGTCTGATTCATTATCAAGTGGACGTAAACCGGGACACCAATACCAAGTATGCAATTTATATGATCGCATCCATGATGGTTCACGCACATTAGAGATGAAACTTGTGCTTTCTAGCAATGACAGAACTGAATTTCTCATTCAGGTCTCTCCTGCCCTAGTGTTCTCAGGGTGATGGGGAGTTCAGGTTTAGGCAAGGAAGGGGACTATCAAGAAAAACTGCATAGGGATTGGAACAATAGGATGAAGAGCATCCTTTTCCTCCAATCCTGTAGTTATTGCTTTCCTGTAGGAAACTTCAGGTGAATATGACTCCCTAGGGGTGGCTGTCTGCAGTCACAAGCCTTTTGGATGCATCACCTAACACACATTTTGAAACACAGAGAGCTTATAAGCACCCATTAGAGTCTCTTCCAAGCAGATTCTACTGTATAGGTCTGGAAATTCTGTTATTCGATGTTAAGCTATATTGTGCCTTCATTTTACTGACAATTTCGGTTGTAAGAGATAGAAACCCATATGAACTAGCTCAGATTAAAGGGAGAAACAGGAAACCAAAGCCCGCCCATTCAAAAGGTCAGGAGGTTCTGCTTCCGGATTCAACACTACAACTAGAATACTAGTCCCCGCTTCACTCAGTTTTCTTCTAAGCTGGCCCACCCTGTCTGATGGACCCGTTCCAATCTATGGGCTTCAGAGGAAACAAGTTTCTATTTTATGAACTGCCTTGTAAAAGTCCAGGCCAGCGTGACATTGGCCTGTCTTGGGTTATGTGTGCAATGTTAAGCCAAACACCAGCAAAGAGGACGGTTTACATCTGACCCATGTTCCTGTCTCTGGGTTGGGTATCAGCCCCATCCAAAGCACATAAACAAACACATTCTGGTAGAGAAACGGAAGAATTTCCAAGAACACTTAAGGTGCTATAAATGTATCTAGAGAAGCTAAAATGTGTTACAAAATGGTAACCCAGATCTCCCAGTGAGACTCCCTTAAGTTATAGACTAAAATGGTTTAAAATTAGTGCCCATGGGTCTGAGGAGATTTTTCAGTCTATAAAGATCTTGCTGCACAGAACCTATGAAAAATAACTTTAAAAAAAAACAGGCACAGTGGGGATCACCAGTTATCCCAGAGCTGTGAGAAGGAGAGACAGGAAGATCCCGGGGACTGGTGAGATCAATTTTTAAGTCCCAAATTGAGTGAGAGACCTTGTCTCAAACAGCAAAGTATACAGCAGTTGAGAAAGACATCTGGCAACTGACATCTGGTCTCAAATGTGCACGCACAGGTGAGCATATCCTAAATGTGTGCATGGATGACATGCACACACACACACATTCACACACATTCGCACACAAAATGGAACATTTGCACTGCAAAAATGCAAAGAGAAGTTTTCAACTATAACTATCCATGACCATCAATATGTAGTGGTTAATAATAGCAAAAAGTGTGATAGGCATTATCACTAACATGTGTGGAGACCTACTCTGTGTTCAGCGTGGATGTATTGTAGATACTTAATTTTGACTATGGTTAAAATATGGGGAAAACATATTGCCATCAGAGGCAACTTCCCTCTGTTGATCTATAAAGGTCAGCATTAAAGGCAGGAAGGCCTTTTCCTACCTGATTACACAGCCAGGATATTTCATTGAAGCTCCACTATGCCTAGTGTTTTCCACATTGGCTTAAGGTCATTAAGTTCACTGATACATTTCAATAAATTCCTAATTGTGGTCATCAAAGACAGACAACTTTTCACACTACCCTTTAACTTTATTCATTTGTTATAACTTACCTGTTTCTTGAAACTCTTTGGCAATGGTAAAGTCTTACCTTAGTAGAGAGAATAGAAAGCCATAATGAAAGTCAAAAGGCAGAAAAATGTAGATACAAATCCAACTCCATAATTATTTTTTTGGAAGGTCTCTAACTTGCCTTAGTTTCCTCAGCTGTAACTGGAGATGTTAAAAATACACTTGGGATATTATTATGAGAATGAAGTAAATGTCATTTATGAAAGTTTGGCTCAACATTGTGCATATAATTATAAAAATGCTGAATACTGTTCATTTGCTGTAGTATAAACTGGACACATATTCAAATGACCTTTATGTCAACATTTTTCACAGTCTTATTTTTGAGACAAGAGTGGTTAAAGCTAGTCATCCCAATGTGTGGACATAGCTTTCTGTCTCTAAGAATTACCTGTAGCCCTAAGATAAATTTGCTAGTGAATTATCAAGACAAAAACTGGGGGCTGGTGATAGGACTCAGTTGGTGGAGTACTTGCCTAGCATGAATGGGCATCTGTTTTCAGTCCCCAGTATCCACACTGATCAGGTACAGTGGTACATGCCTGTAATGTACATGCCCAGTACTCAGAAGGTGGGGCAGAAAAATAGGAGTTCAAGGTCATCCACTGCCAAGTAGCAAGTTGAAGACCAGTCTTGGCTTCATAAGACCCTGTATTTAACAAAACAAAACAAGGGGCTAGAAAGATAGCTCAGGGATAAGTTTCTGCCTCTCAAGCACGAGGTCCTGAGTTCAGATCCCACATAAAGATGCCAGGTGGAAATGGTAGCGAACTACACTTCCAGAGCAAAGCAAAGAGGAGGTAACACAAGCCAGGGTGATTCCCAAAATCACCTTTGGGCCTTCCAGGCACACACAATGTCCTCTGATACACACAGGCACACATACACATACACAATAAAAATAAAAGAAATGGTTAAAAAAAGGCAATTGCCAAATTAATTTGATCCTTAAATAAAAAAAATGTGAGAGGCTGCCTTTGGTAACTTTTTTTTAATGTTTTGGTCTAAATCAAGATTCTACCCATGAGAGTTTAACAGTTTATTTCTTATGAGTTTTAGAGTCAATTAACCAAAATTCAAATCTTGACTCTGACACTCCATGTGCCATGTTGCTTTGGATAAAGTTACTCAATTCACTCTCTCCTACCATCAAACATGGACAATAATAGTACCTACTTCTTGTCATTGTAAGTGTTGAAGAAGTTAATGTGTGACTACAATGAGCCATGGCCCTTCACAGGGGCTTAGTCCATAATCACAGTTTCTACTGTTGTTTCCTCTGGAGTTTGTTGCGTGTGAATAGTGTCCACAAAGGATTCCCACATATAACAGGGAAATCAATATCTAGCCCCTAAATAGGAGCCATATTTATTTAATATTGCAGGTCCTATAAGAACGCCCTTTTAGACAATGATGATGGTCATAGGTAGTAATGGTGACAGTGACCATTTCTGTCTCTGTAGCATTTGTAATCAGTACAACACCATTGCGGAAAAAGTCAGTGAGATTCCTGCCAACACCGAAGAGCTGGTATTCCTCATTGAATACTTAAAGAAATCCAGTGACGTCACTGTCTTCAAACTCAGGAGGCAACTTAGAGACGCTAGTGAACGCCTCGAGTTCCTGATGGATTTTGCAGACTTGCCTCGTAAGTCTAGCAACTGTGTGTACATGTGAATGCATAAATGTGCTTATATTTTTCCATTTATTGTGTGCGTGTATAGGTGGGGGCTTCCATGGTTAGAATTGGAGTTCTAGATTTGATTAGCAGAATCTTCAAAACAGTAAAGTAGAAGAGCAATAGAGAAGGATTGCAAATATCACGCCCAGGTCTCTACGTGCCCATGCATTCCCATTCATATGCACCTGAACACACTCATGCATTTATACACATGCAAACTCGCTCGCACACATGTCCACGTGCAGCCCCCACCTAACACACACTGGAGATTTCTTCAGCACAGGTGTACATGCTAGACTCTCACCATAGTCTCTGCTGCCTAAGTCCTCAAGGAAACTAAGGGCATTTTCATTGACCAGAGTGATAATGAGCCTGGCTTGTGGCATGGGTAGTCTTGCTTCTGTTATCTCAGAAGAGATGAGACAGTGTAAGGTGTGGAACTGCTTATGACTCTACTCAGGAAGCCAGCAAAGTAGAGTAGTTAGAATGTAACAGGGTGGAAGTCGGGCTCTTAGCACCACATGCGTCACAGAGCTTGTGTGAGGATGGGGACGGCAGCAGGGATGCCATCTCCCTTGTAGCCTGGTCCGTGCTCTGGCGGCACTGACTTGCCTTCAGTCGCAGCGAGCCATCCGCCGCCGCCCATAGAAATGGGACTTCGCTTGACTCTTATGCCAAATCAATTCCCCACATCCTGAACAGGCTCTGTTTGTTTCACAGAAGAGGATATCAAGCTGAACAGCACCTTGTTCCTCTGGCCGGATCAGATAGAGGACATCTTTGAAAACAGCCGAGTCCTGCTCCTTAACAAAAGGGATCAGGCAGAGATGGACTTAATCAGAAGGTAGAGGGATGGTATGGGGTTATTTTTTCATACAGCTTCCTGATGCACCCTGCTCATTCCCGGTTCTGGCTAGACCACACACACACACACACACACACACACACACACACATACACACACACACGCACGCACACGTGTGATGCGTGGATAAAGGCTGCAGTGGGTTGGTAGGCAAGGAAATTCTTTCTGCTTCCCACAGAGGGCTGTTTTCATGAGCCTAATTCATCATAGTAACCCTGGAAATGCCTTTCCTCTCTGTCTTCTATCAATGGAATTTGCTGGAGCAGAGAGAACAAGGCAAAAATAGTGATGTGTAATAACAGCCTCGACGGCAATGACAGCAGAAGTGTCAGCCCCACGCTGCAGACCACGGATCTGCAGGGCGTCAAGACAGGAAACATAAAGGCATAGCAGGGGGCTGAGCAGTCATCTACTCTGCAGCTGGCCTTGTTCCCTGTTAATGTGGCTGCAAACATGCATCTGCTCTTTAGGCGTCTATGGGAATTGCTGTAGGGTTTCACTGTGCACTACTGTGCACTACTCTAGACACAAAGGTGTGTTTGACTACAATGTGAAGACTTTAGTCCAGTGACAGAAAATACAGACAGGCCTAAAAGTCTAACAATATCAAAGGAAGGGACCCGAGTACATGACAGAGATGTATACATGTTCAAACACACAACACTTTTGCCACACCATGCATACTATACCACATACTTTATATACCATACCGTATACATATTCTTTATATATAATCACACATATACTACAGTCACCACATACGTACCATATTACACATATATATACATACAATGAAGACATACACGTACACATATTGTCAGTACACTGCATCATGCACACATACTGCATTCGTACACACTATACTATACCTACATAAAACACACATACACACACACCACCATAACCTAGAACTCACACTAAACCATACCAAGAACATATATTTCATGCACCATATTGTACACATATAATGCACATGTATACATATACTACAAACCAGACTATATGCATATGTCACTTATATACCATACTCAGATGCACAGTACATATACATACAGCATACCACATACTTTCACCATACTATACACTCCCCATATACACTCACCATCTCCGTACCACACCACACACACATCCAGCTTACAGCATTTCAGTTACGAAGTGTGGATCCTACTAATCAGCCTTCCTCCCATTGCTCAATGTTAGCTGTAATGGCTTTACAAATACAAGAAAGGAAAAGTACAAGTTAAAAAACTGGAAATTTGGGCTCAAGGGTAAACTCATTTTGTTGATACCTTGAGCATACAGCTCAGATCTGTTCCTCAATGGAGTCAACTATATGTCTATTGTTCTTCATAAAACCCTTATCCCTACATAAATAGATCCTGTCACCAGAGCCTAGAACTTAGCTTGATGGATACTGTTTTATTTTTAAATTCATACAGTATGCTTTAGTGCAGTTTAGGTTTGTAGCAAAACTGATCTAAAATATCCTGATTCTATATAGCCTGACATACATGCGTATGAAATCTCGCCTATCCAAAGCAGTTGTGCCCAACCAAAAAGCTTATGCAGTTTCCAGTCATTAGGAAGAACATGCTGTTATTTCTTTGATTCTCTGTGATCCTTTATGTACAGCAGTATCCATTAGAAGCTTGCCCCATTGTGTTGAAGGATTAAACAAATTAAGCTTGTATCCACTTGGTATCCCACACATGCAGTAGATATTCTGAAGCTGCCAACTTCCTCCTGTCTTTGAAGTGTGACTCTTTGGTCTGAGAAATGCTTCTTAACGTCTAAGCCCTTGGCCTTGCAAGTGTGATGTTAGACTCTTCCTGTAAGTGTAACTGGAGGCTCTTGAGAGATGCAGGACTGACTGAGAGAAGTGGGGGTGGTTGTCACTTACAGTGAGAGGAGCAATGTGCTGGGTTGTCTCTTTCCTTTGGGGATACTCTCAACTTGATCCCATCGACTAGTTCTGGAGCAGCCACAGCCAAGGCTCAGTGAGGCAGTCCTGGGTTCGGTCCTCCTTTGGGTGAATGTTGAATGTCTGGGCTGTCCGTTGTTTTACATTTAACATGAAGGCAGCCTCTTTTTGCTTTGCTCTGGGCTTTCCCAAGCTCTGCCTTTCATTGTCAGAATTGCAGGCTGCCATCATTATCTACCAGTATTTTTACGTGGGATCTGGGGATCTGAACTCAGGTCTTTTGCCTGTGAGGCAAAGGCTTTCATCTCTGAGCCATCGCCCCTGCCCAGTTCACATTACTTTTATGTTCAATATCAAACATTCTCCATCTGCCTCGCCTCACGGTGTAATCCACTTTCCATCCACTCTGTTGGCTATTCTGCAGTTTCTGGCTCCCTCGTCTGTTGGATCGGGCTAGACTCTGGCAATGCTGGTTCTTGCAGGAAGCTGGAATGTGACTGGAGGACTTTTCCTTCTCTCTTGCCCTGTTTATTCCCAGGTTCTGGCCATACTATCTGCTTCTCTGTGCTCTTCAATGCCTGTTCTTCCACCTTCTCATCATCTTCTTAGCCATAGGGTCATAGCGGCTTCTCTGCAATGCTAGCTGTTATTCATTCTTGTGCTTGTATTGCTGTGCAAAGATCTAGTATAACATCTAACCAAAAAAAAAGCTCTATTTTGGCTCATGGTTTCAGAGGCATTCAGTCCATCATGGTGGGGGAGGGCACGGCAGAGTAGCTCAGTGTGTGGTGGCAAAACTGTGTGGTGACTGTTCATGTCACAACGGGGGAGGAAGCAAAGTAAGCAAGCTGGGAGCCAGATGCTATGTTATAACTGTCACAGGCCCACCTCTAGTGACCCACTTCCACAAGCTAGGCCCCCAAATTCTACAGACTCCACAAACCTCCTAAAACAGTGCCACCAAATGGGGAACCAGTATTCAAAATAGCCTATGAAGGACATTTCAGATTAAAACTATAGCGGTTCCTTTGTGTTGTCCCATATCCATCCCTGTAAGTTGCCCCTTCGTTGAAGTATCAGAATAATTTCTATTTCCTGCCGGAATTGTGGCCAGCCACCATCCTTAGATCCTCCATTATCCTTGGACAAGAAATAATCCCTCCATTATCCTCTCTTGGAATCCATGTTGTCCAAGGATAAGGGAGGAATCTAAAGACGGTGGTCTAAGAAACAAAAATTATATAATAAAAGTATAAATTGGTTATCTAATATAATTAATACAATATAATTATCACCTATAAATAATACAATATTCTTATGATTATTTCATATAAATAGTACAATATAGTTGCTATATATAAAATTATATAAATATAATATATTTAACGAATATCATAATGGATAATATAGTTATCCAGGTTGTGATAACATAACAGAGCAGCTTAAAACAATTAGGGTTTATTATCTCCCAGTGACTGTGGATCAGAAATCAAAGTGCAGCTCAGCTCTATGCCTCTGGCCAAGGTCTCTTAGACATTGAAGTCAAAAATGCCAGCCCAAGCTGCTGTCTGATCTGATGGCTCCTTTGTCTGAGGATCCAATTCTGGCTCATGGCGTGGCTGTGACCTGGGTTCAGTGCCCACGTAAGGATTATTAGCATGTCAGAGGCTGCTTCCTGCATGGCGCAATTAAAAATGAAGTCCAAATCAAATCACTCAAAAATGAACTCTCTTAAATTACTCTTAAGGGGGGGGGAATGTTAAAACTGCCTAATTGAAATTAAGTATCTTTAACATAATAGCAAAATCCATGGAATGTCCTTAAAGCTCCTCTTGGTGACAGGCTGTCGTATTCATTCAATGAATCTTGATTGCTTGCTATGAGCCAGATGCTCCACTATGCTGGAAACACAAAGAATTTCAGAGAAAAAGAAGCTGTATTTATATATTTATAGTCTAGTCAATGAGTGCAATGTGTAGCGATTATTATGACACACTGGGCTCGATTCTGAGCATTTTTATGTTGGCTTTACTAGTAAGTTGATTTTTTTTCTTTCTGTAACTTATGGAATAGAGAATTTAAGTGATGCCCCCAGACTATAGTCATTAAGAAGCAAAATGAACATTTGAACCAAGTCTCCTGGCTCTAGACCCTGTCCACTAAACGCTATAGTCTCTTACTTAATTAGACAATGGAAAAAGCAAATTGAGACCCGATTTGTTGATCAAATTGATGAACTGAATCAGTCTCTAGAAGGTTCTCCTGATGACTCTAGATGGAGCAGCTACTCACAATCTGTTAATAACTCTGCTGTTTCCTTTTCCTTGGGATATTTATCACTAACAGAAATATCTATGGACTTATTCACACAGGACTCTATGTATGGACTCTATGTATTTACTTATTCATCCATACATTTATACCCACCCTCTCACCCACTCATCCATTGCAGTCTAACCACCCACCTACCCACCCATTCATGCAGGCATATATCCATCATTTCATATGTTTTTATCATCTAGGTCTCCCTAGCTAAAATGCATGTTTCATGAAAGTAGAAAATTTATTGATATGTTTCACAAATATATTTGTGATCCATATTTACGGGATAAGCTTGGTACTTAACAATAAATATCTAATGGCTGGATGAATATGAATAGTGTGTACATATATGTATATACATATACATATAAGATGTACTTACATCTTATATTTAACTTTTTGGAAATCTGTAGTCACCAATAAGGTCATAGCAGCTCCATCCCTGATAAATGGATCACAGGTACTTTAACTGTTTCTCTTGTCGTTTATTTTTAGGTAGATACAGAGGTTATAAGGTAATGAGAAGATCAAGATTGCACTAGGCTGTTACTTCGAAAAGGCACAAAACAGAAGGTTCAAATGTGACCGGGTTGTCTTTACTTTCAGGTGCTCAGAATTCGAGGCAAGACTCGAAGGCTATGGAAAGGAGCTGGAAGGTTTCAGGAAACGTGAAGTGATGACCACAGAAGAAATGAAGAACAATGTTGAAAAGCTCAGTGAGCTTTCTAAGAACCTCGACCAGGCGCTGATAGAATTCGAGGTTTGGAATCTAGAGATGGGCCCTTATGATTGAAAGGTCTGATTCCAGTTTTCTCTGTCTCTCTCTCTGTGTCTCTGCCTCTCTCTTTCTCTGTATGTGTCTCTCTCTCCCTTTCTCAACTTGTGTGGGGGTACACACAGATGTATGTGCAGGTGCAAATGCACACGTGTGAAGGCCAGAGATCTTAAATATCATCCTCAATCACCATCCACTTTACATATTGAGACAAGTTCCCTCATTTGAGCTGATTCTGCTGGGCTAGTTAGCCAGCTTGCTCCGGGCTCCTCTGTCTCTGCCTCCTGAGGCACTAGGATTACTGACAAGTTGCCCTAACTGCCCACTTTCTATGTGTGTGCCGGAGATCCAAACTCCAATCCTCTTGCTTGCATCATAAGTGCTTTAACCACTGAACTATGTCCCCCAGCCCCTGATTCTTGGTTTTATAAACATGACATCTGTCAGGTGCACAGTATTGCTTGGAAGGTCAGTTCCTTCCTTGGTATTTTCAACTACCATTTTCTACATCTCTTACACTCCAACAGATTTTTGCAGATCATTGATTACACAAAGAAAAAAAAAACATCTTCCTCCTCTTGGTCAGTGCTGAAGCATTTGCCTTAGAGGCTTCACACAGCATCCCCCTTTCTCCTCTACCCCCTGCAGATGATCAATAAGGAGGAAGAGCTACTGAAAAAGGACAAGAGCTCCTTCCCTCTTCTGCAGACCTTGATGACTAACAAAGTTCCTTATGAGCAGCTGTGGGTGACAGCCTATGAGTTCAGCACCAAGTCAGAGGAGTGGATGAACGGTAAGCGGCGTTCAGACTCTGCAAACAGAGTGGTGGGGAAGGGGACAGGGATCCTCCCAGCCAGCTCAGAAATCACATTTTCTCTACAGATTCCGGCACACTGGGCACAGACAGTCACTGTTCATATTTTCCGACATAAAATGAAGCTATAGGGGTCAAAGAAAAGACCATTTCTAGGGTCAAACCACACAGAGCCGTGGACCCCCATGATGACTCTAAGAAGCAGATGATGGGGGGGGGGTGTGAGTTGAGAGGACCCCAGTTCCAGAGGCATGTGCAAACTGCTTTCTGCCTTGAGCTCCGGAGTCCAGGCCAGCATATACAGATAAGATCAGTGGGACTTAGTGGCACATAGAGCCACATAGAGAAAGGAAGAACCTTGGGCAGCTCTCACATCTGGGGCTCAAGCAATTTGTTAAGTCTTCTTGTTACTGAACAGAGAAGTGACTAATTTTCGGAGGCGGGGAATCTTTTCAACTTGAATGCACTTGAGCTGATTTGTCTGCCAACATCCACACAGGAATATTAATGATTAGTTGAGCATATCAATATGGATTTTAGGAGATGGGTTTGGAGCCCATGGGTTGTATCAGGGAATAATGGATACGTGGATTATAATTAATGTCATGTGTGCCATCTCCTGTGCTGAGTTGTTTAAAAGGAGAGGATAAGCCAAAAACCCTTGAGTTTATTTCTAGTGCTTCAGTATTGTACATGTGTTAGATTCATATCTTCTCTGCCAATTCTCTGGATTTGACTATGATTATTTATGTTTCCTTTTTCTATGACTTTGTATGTGTTGTGTGTGTTAGAGAGAGAGGGAGTATGCATGAATGTCATGGGGTGAATATAGAGGCCAGAGGACAACTTCGTGAGCTGATTCTCTTCTTCCACTTTGTTTTTCTGAGTCAGGGTCTGTCTTGTTATTTCTGCCACTGAGCTGCACACAGGAGCCTCCAGCAGATTCTTCTGTCTCTGCTTCCCATCTTATTTTAGGAGACATGACATCTGACTTTTCTTATTTTATTATGAGTTTCAGAGATCAAACTCAGGTTGTTAGGATTGTGGGGCAAACACTTTTTTACCCACTGAGCCCGTTCATTAACCCCAGGGATCGCCTTCTTAATAAGGTAAAATAGAATGGCTAGATCAAAAATGGCATGTTGTGAAAAATATTAAGATTTTAAAAAGGACTTTTGTAATTGCCTTCCAAAAGAGTTGTATGATCCAACTCATTCTTTAGCACTCTTTAGGAGTGCCTATTTCGCATACTCTTAACAAACCTGGAAAAGAACAACTTTAAAAACTGTGTCTGAAGATTGGATGTTTAAAACAATATGTCCCTCTTGTTTATTTGTTTGAAGGAAAAAAATACTTTTTTTCTTAATTGCCATTGAAATTGAACATGTTATGAAAAATGGAATTCCTTGTTTTATAAAAAACATCTGGAGAAAGGGCTTCCAGGGGAGGAAACCAATAAACTGGGCTTGTCAGTCACTCTCTCAAAGCCTCTTGCTGCACCTTGCTGTGTGGGAACCACAAAGTAGTGTCTTAACTGATCTACTCATCCTGCAAGTCCTCATTCAGCCCAACCTGCCAAGCAGCAGCCCTCCTTGTGCTGCGGATCCTGTCTATTCTAAGCCGACATGCTTTTTTTTTTTTTTTTTAAGAATTTTCCAAGGCTCCACAAAAAAAAAAAAAAAAGTCTTGAATCAGTGAACCATGTTAAATACATGAAGCCATATTTAAGGCTAAGCAGCCTTTGAAAGAAATGTGGTTTTGAGTCAGTTGGCAATGCACAATGCAAGAGATGCTGCTAACCGGAAATACCCAGAGGGAGGCAAAAGGAGCAGGGGAGACGTGTAATGTGAAGCCCACGTGCTAGATTCCCTGCAAAAGAAAAGTCGGGTAGAAGTGACTATTCTTGGAGTACCTCGTTTTTAGCCTGTGTCTGTGTGGGTTGGAGGGAGGGGCTATGGTACGGCGCATGCAAAGCCACAGCAGACCTTTGAGTGTCTTATTTGTTTGTTTGTTTGTTTATGAGAGAGAAAGGAAGGGAAAGAAAGAGAAAGACAGAGAGAGAGCCATGGCACATGGGTGGAGGTCAGAGGGCAACTTTTTTTTTTTAATTATTTATTCAATTGTGCGTGTATGCGCGCGCGTGTGTGTGTGTGTGTGTGTGTGTGGTGTGTGTGTGTGTGTGTGTGTGTGTGTGTATGTGTGTGTGTGTATGTATGTATGTAGAACCACGGACGAATTCGGGAACCACCATGGACACCTCCACCTCCTCCTTGTTTACTCTGCCCCGGGATTCACAGGCTCTGCCCTACCAGGACCAGAAACTCAGGCCGTGCCCCACCCCCCTTCCACCCGGCATCTGTACGTAGGGTCTAAGATCCAAACTCAGGACTTTCCGCCTGCAAGGCAGAGGCTTAACCCCTGAGCCACCTCTCCAGCCCTAGAGGGCAACTTTCAAGAAGCCATCTCTCCTTCCACCACGTAGGCTTCTGGGAATTGAACTCAGTCACCATGTCTGCAAGCAGAGCTAGGTGCCTCACCAGCTGTGCCATTTTGCTAGCCCCTAGGGTATCTTATTCCTTTATCGCTGTCCTTCTCACTGCCTGGAGACAGATCTCAGAAGCTCAGAGGTCCGCCAGGCGGAGCAGCTCGTCAGCTTCAGCACCGACCCCTGCTCTGCTCTTCAACTGCTGGAGCTCCAGGCTGGCATGGTCATGCCCAGCTGCTCATACGGGTGCTGGGGATTTGAAGTCAGATCTTCAGTGCCTTGGGAAGCAAACACTCCTATGAGCTGAGCTGTCTCCACTGCAGTACTTAAACAAATAATAAAAAAAAGAAAAGAAAAGAAAAAAAGAAATAGATTGCCCATGAGATCGCTCAGTGGGTAACTGTCCTTGCCAAGTCTGGGGATCTGAGTTTGGTCCTTGGAACCCACATGGTAGAAGGAAATGACTTCCACAAGCAGTCCTCTGACCTCCACACACATTCTATGGCATGTGCGTGCATACGCACACACAACATGAATAAACAAATGTTAAAAAATAAAAGGAAGTGGGGCTGGAGAGGTGGCTCAGGGGTTAAGCCTCTGCCTTGTAGGCGGAAGGTCCTGAGTTTGGATCCTAGACCCCATGTATAGACGCCCGGCAGAAGGGGGGGGTGGCCTGCGTTTCTGGTCCTGGTAGGGGCGGAGCCTGTGAATCCCTGGGCAGAGTAAACAAGGAGGAGGTGGAGGCGGTCCATGGTGGTTCTCGAATTCACCCGTGGTTCTACACACATATACATACATACATACACATACATACACGCGCGCGCGCGCACACACACACACACACACACGCACAATTGAATAAAATTAAAAAAATTAAAATCAAAAAAAAAATAAAAGGAAGTGTTTTTACTTTAAACTAATTTCAAGCTTTCAAAAAAGTTGCCAGAATACACGGAGAGCTCCTATAACCCCAATCACTGAATTTTCTTTTAAAATTCTTAAGACACCATTGAGAACCAATTAGGATAACTGAAGCCCAGTCATGCATCCATGATATGACAGGTGTGGTGTCAGCCACTTTGTCGGTCCTGTGACTTCATTTCCAGTCGTTCTTCAGGGTACCAACTGTTAACCTGTATTGCTATTGTTGAGGCTTGGACACATTCAATAGCACACCTGCGGCCTTACTAAGTACAGGTTTCGAATCCAGACCCAAGATCAGAGCCTCTGCTTGTTCCAGGATCTTTATCTCTGGCACTGTTTTTGGACCTGGGAATTAAAAATACACAGAAGCAACGTCGGCTGCACAGAACAACGACTCTTTCTGTTTCAGGTCCCCTCTATTTACTGAACGCTGAGGAAATAGCAGAGGATATCGGGAATATGTGGAGGACGACGTACAAGTTGACCAAGACCTTGGCTGAGGTGCCCGCTCCTCGGCGCTTGGCAGAGAACGTGAAAATGAGGATCGAGAAGTTCAAGCTGCACATACCCGTCCTCACCATTTCCTGCAACCCAGGGATGAAAGACCGGCACTGGCAGCAGGTTCTTATCCCAGCCCCCCCCCCCAACATAACCCAGCCCACACCTGGCCGAGAGAAGGCAGGAGATCCTGCCGAGTCTAGATTCTCCCTGCTGAAAGGAGAATCTGTTAGACACCAAGCGTGCTGCAATGATTGTGATGGCATGAATGTCCTCTACCATGACTAGCCTCTTAGGCCCTTTTTGCTCAGTTCCCACTGTCTTCCTAGCCCCGGGATTCATGCAGTCTTCTGGTGGCTTTCCTAAGTAAACGGCTTTGTTGCTGGAGGTCCCGAAGGGGAATAAAGATAACATCACAGTGGGAAAGCTTTAATTTCCTCTTCTGCCTCTCATACACAAAAAAGAATGATTCTTATGCAGACTACCTTTGGTGTGGATTTCATAGGTAAAACAGGATAGATTCAGAAGTAGCTCTGAGGGCCGGATGGAATGGCTCAGTGCTGAAAGTGATTGCTACACAAGCAAAAGCACTTAAGTTTGGATTCCCAAACCCCAGCTGCCAGCTTGGTGTGGTGATCTGCCTATAATTTTAATCCCTGAAGGTGGATGGATACTGGGAATTCCCAGAGCAAACTGGCTAACTAGATTAGACATGTAGGTAAGCTGTGGGTTTGATTAGAGAGCTAGTTGGAAGGAAGGAAGGAAAAAAGGAAGGAAGGAAGGAAGGAAGGAAGGAAGGAAGGAAGGAAGGAAGGAAGGAAGGAAGGAAGGAAGAAGATAGAAAGAAAGAAAGAGAGAGAAAGAAAGAGAAAGAAAAGAAAGAAAGAAAGAAAGAAAGAAAGAAAGAAAGAAAGAAAGAAAGAAAGAAAGAAGAAAGAAAGAAAGAAAGAAAGAAAAGGAAGAAAGAGCAATTGAGACTATGCATGATTATACATACACTTATGGAGAAAGAGAGAGAGAATGAAAAAGGAAAAAGGTAGTCTTTCAAGCTGAACACAGCGGCACCCTCCATAATCCCAGGATTTGGGGAGCTGAGGCAGGAGCGTCACTGTGAATCCGGGGCCAGCAGAGATTATGTAATAAGTCCCAGGCCAGCCTGAACTACAGAGTGAGACCCTGTCTCAAACAAATAAAGAAGTCTCACTCTTCTTTCAGTCCTTTAAGCATATAAATGAGAATAATAACTATCCTCCCTAAAAATAGTTAGGATTTTTTTAAGCAACTAAGTGTGAGGGTGACGAGTGTGGTGTGAACACTAAGCAGAAATAAAGCTCGCTGTGTTTCTAAAGCAATTGTCACATTCAAGGAGCCAGCAGCGGCCTTGAAGCATCCTCTCTTGAGGGAGCTGCTAGGTGGAGATACACTTATGACTGGCCATGTGCTTATTCCTCTCTCAGAACCATGAACAAGGCTGGGGACCTATTCCCCACAAGAACCCAGACTGATAACACACGTCACCTTCAAGTGGGTAGACTGCCAAGCCCATAGTTAAGAGCGTCTTAATCTCTCCAGGAAGAAAGGGGTCTGGGATGCAGGAACGATTCAGGATTTGCCTGTAGGAAAGAACTACTTTCATTTTCCAGAAAGCCCCATGGCCTCATGATTCAAGTGAAGATTGCAGTATTTGGAGTGTTGTACAGGAAGGTATTGGAGGGTGGGAGGAGTTGGGGGGGCTTCTGAGTGGACCTGTTCCTTGAAATGCCTCAGCAAGGCATCTGCAAAAGGCAGCTGACTTAACTTGGTGATCTCAGATCCTTTCTGCCTATAGATTTCGCTGAACTAGGCCTTTGACCTACTTGGGGAGTAATTAATGTTAGGTGGACAGGTTACCTGTGGTAGTAGTACGAGGTTTGTCCACGAGATGGTGCTATTGAAAGTGTGATCCTCTAGATTAAGGAAAACTCAGATGAAGGGTGTGTTGTAATGTGGCGACAGAGTGCTTAAACAGCACGCACAAGGCCCAACACACAGGAACTTAAAATGAACACTAAAGAAATCACTTCAGGGGGTTTCATTCCCTCTGGTGTGATGTTGACCTACAGCAAGCACTAAAAAATCCCAACCATTCCTAGATACTCATAATTCATAATCCCTTTCATAGACCCCTTAGGTTGGAAGACATTCCTTAGAATTACAATGGAATAGTGATAGTAGCTAAGACATAAGCCCCCGCATTATGTTGCATACTTTGTGTTCTCCCAGTTCATCTTCACTAATCCTCTGAGGTAGAGACTATTATTATCACCATTTCACAGGTTTTCTACCCGAGTCTTGGAGAGATTAAGTAATTTGTGAGATAGCTAGTTAGTGAGTAAAGAAAGAACCAGAATCCACATCTTCTTGGCCTAAGTTGAAAGATGAAAAGAGGGACAGAGGGCTGGGGAGATGGCTCAGGGGTTAAGCTTCTGCCTCATAAGCAAAAGGACCTGAGTTCAGATCTTCACATTCCACACAAACATGCTGGATAGAAATGGCAGCAGCCTGTAATTCCGGCCTTGGAGGGTGGAGCCTGGGAAACCCCAGAGCAAAACTTTGAGGCAGAACAATCCAGGATGATTTGCAATGTCAACTTGGTCCTCCACAGACCCAAGCACTCAAGTACTCTCTTGGTATACACAGAACACATATATACACACGCATGCAAGTGCAGGTGTACACACACACACACACACACACATACACACACACACACACACACACAAAGAATGCAAAACAGAAACATTAGGTGGGAGAAGGGAGCAGGAAAATGGGGGTACCAAACCACAGGTCAGAGCGTAACATAGCTTTAAGGAGGTGACTTGTGAGAAAGGAGCCCACAAAGTGGGTACTCAATAGACTGAGCAGGTAGTAGACAGATTCCTCAAGGATGCACAGGGATACCTCCACTCAGGACTCTGCACCCCAAGCCCATGTCTGTCCCAGGCTTAGGAAAGCTACCATCTGTCCTAAGGCCTCAGCAGACCCTTCGCACAGTTTCTGCTCTGGCAGGAGCTCAAAGGCCAAACCATCGAGAACTCAGGAAGCCTGAGGACAGAACTTCTGGGGCCCTGCTGACCGCTTGCCAGCATGTGAGCAGGAAAAACTAGTGCCTTGTGTGTGGTTCATAGATTTTACAGATGTCCACCAAGGTACTGCTAGTATGGGACAAAAAAACTTCACCTTAGCAAGACTCTCAAGCCGACCCTAATACTCAGATGGAGCAGCCCATCTGAATGTAACACATCCACTCCCAAATGGTAATGATTCTAGTAGCCACATTTTGGAAAGTAAAAGGGAACATATGAAGTGAATGCTATGAATAGGATACGTTATCTGAACTAATGTGTTATCGTTTATGTATTCACCAACATGAAGAGCATTACTGTGAAATATTTGATACCTGCCGTATTTTTACTCTCAGAGCACATCTCAATTTAGACTAGCCACACTGCAAGGGCTCATAAGCTAAAAAGACCAGTGGCTCCCCACTGGAGAGTGTAGATCCGAGCTCTTGGAATTAGATAGATGCCTTGACAGATTCTATAATTGTCAAAATAATTAAAAAAAATAAACCTATCAATCTCTAAGTCCTGTAGACCAAGTACTCTGTCAGATGCTTTATGTAGCTGTATAATTTAGTCCCAGAAACAGAGTGCTGTCTGGGCTGTGTTTTCATGTGGGAAAGAATAAATGAGAGGCCAGGGGCACCAGAAACAATTGTGTATTGTGCCCTGTACAACTCTGTAAAATGCACGGATCGTACTTTCTGGAGTTATTCAGTGTATATAATGTGCACAGTGGCACACAGAAGACTCATGGGAGATACTGGAGTTTGACGGACAACAGTTTTGAAGCTAGGATTGGCTCTTTAGATCTGTGCAATTAATCTCTGCTGCGAACTTGACATTTGGGAAGTGAATCTCCAGACACACCTACAGAAGAATCATTTAGTTAAGACACGTTCTGGGCAAGTCTGTAGGATATTGTCTTGATTGTATAACTGGTGTGGGGAAAACCCAGACCGTAGTTGGGGGAACCATGCTCTAGGCAGGTGGTTAAAGATAGAGAAAGTTAGTTAGCATTTCGTCAGACTGGTTGAGCCAGGAAAGCAAGTATGCAGCACTGATGTTTGCCGTTGTTCCTGTTTAAAAGCAAAGTGACCAGTTTCCTTAGCTATTGATGCTGACATAGCTTCTACTAGATGGACTAATTATAACCTGGAATTGTGAGCCAGAATAAAATTCCCTTGTTCCTCTAAGTTATTTGGGTCAGGTGTTTATGACAGCAGCAATGTTACGGCCCTAAGTCAGGATCAAAGTTCCAGTTCTGCCACTTACTAAATGATCTCAGAAAAAATAATCAATTTCTTTGTCTCAGATTCCTTATATGTAAAGTGGGAATGATAACATGTTAGTATCTTGTCATGGTGAGGTGCGAATCAAGTGCATGAATATAGCACTTGAGGGCCCATTGGCAGCCAGTTCTAATAACTGTTCATTACTTTTTTATTGTTATTGTTTCTGTTCCCACACTGGTCCTCCGGGTGTCCCCAGAACCCAGATTGAAAGCCATTCAAATCCACTGGTTTACTCAGGTTTTTCTCTCCATAAATACCTCTGGTGCCAACTACATGCCAGGTACCAAGGACACAGGATAAGGCAGAACAATACATGGCTCCATGTTCCTTCCTGTTCCAGCATCTCTAATGCTGCGGGACATGATTAACACAAACTTTAGTAGCAGGTGGGGTTTTGGCAAAGAACCTAACTGCTGTTATAGCCACACACCTCCCCCAATTGTCTTCCCTTCAGCACTGGGGGGTCCTCAGATCCCCAGATCTTTCAAAAGCTATCAGAGGTTCAACTTAAACCTCTTTCAGGGATGCTTACATTTAAGAGACAAGCCTGAAGAAGGCTTTTTAAAAAAAAAAAAAATTTTTTTTGAGGACTTACTACCCTAACAGGATGCAGCCTAGGGCAGTAGAAGAGTAGTGAAATGGCCAGCAATAACCGCCACAGTGCAGAGTATCAGCGACTCAGCAAGGCTCACCCAGAATCAGAGCAACCTAATCTCATCCCATGCTAAAGCTTTGGGAAGCTCGCAGAAGATGGGGCAGTGAGACTGTAAGGACCTAAAGGTAGGAAGGTGACCATTAGACAGGACATTGCACTCAAGGCAAGACTGCTGCATCTAGGAACTCAGTGCAGTGAGATTTGTACTTACCAGACCTGCATAATGACTGACATACCAACATGGCCCCATAGACTATGAGGAACTCAAGAGAGATAAGAACAAACAGTATAGATCTTTGGGTCTAAAGCTGGATGAGTGAAGAGAAATGCCCCTATCAGTGGGGTGGCCTGAACAGAGGTAATTGTGTATACCACAGAGGCCTGAACCCCCTTCCCCAAGAGTAGACAAGCCAGAGTGAACCCTGGGGTCCATAGAAACAAAAAGGCAGGAGAGTGAGAAGGAGCGGAAGGGATTGATAAGGGGAAGGGAGAGGATGGAAGGAAGCAGGGATTCGTATTAAATATGCTTGTAAAAGTATAAAAATATAGCTATATTTTGGTCTATTCATCAACAGTTTCATGCATAGACGATAAGTCATTCATCCCATTTTACCCAATCCATCCCTCCTCCTCCCACTGAAAACCATTCTTGCTCCCAACCATTCTCCCTCCTGCTTTTGTACCTCTGTGTGTGTGTGTGTGTGTGTGTGTCCCACTGAGTTTAATAAGGGCTACTTGGGGAAATCTTCTCACCAGCATTTCCAACAGGCAGGCCCATCAGGATAGAAAGAAGTTTGTAGCTGAGTAAGCACTCTACCACTTAGTTGTTCCTTTTTAATCCAAGTCAGGGTTTCACAAAGTTACCCGGGTTGACCCTTGAGTTCACCGCTATAGCCCAGGCAAGCCTAGAACTTGTGATCCTCTGTCTCAGCCTCCTGTGCAGTTTGGAGAGGTGTTTTGAAGAAGAATCCTTCCTCCTTCCCAACATTCTCAGCTTTACAACATTGGGAAGTATTCACCAGTACCTCCTGGCTTTACTTAGCAGAGTCTCCCTGCCACTCAGATCACAGACCCAGCATCGCATAAGTCCCTTGAAACATATCTTAACCCCCAAAGTGTTCACAAGTTGGTGGGAAGAACAGCCCTGGAGAAAGCAAATGCTTGGCTCTGGGCTGCCTCCTGAATCCTCAGACTTCTGTTATCTACCTCAGTAGCCACTAGTTTCATGAGACCATGTCATTATATTTGAGTTAGTGGAAATTCAGTTCCTCAGTCATACCAGCCACATTTTCTTGGTGTGTATGTTGGAGGGGCGGGGGTGGTCGGTGGCTACAGTGCAAAGCTGAAGAGTTTCCATTATCACTGACGTCCTGTTGGTCAGCACTACCTTCGTGAAAACTTGCTTCTCTGTCTCCTTTGCAGATCAGTGAGATAATTGGCTATGAAATAAAGCCCTCGGAAACAACTTGCCTGGCAAACATGCTGGAATTTGGATTCAACAAATTTGTTGACAAGTAAGGCTCATTCCTCTTTGCAAGGTTTGTGGTCCCAGGTGCCCTGCACGTGACAAGATTGGTCTCTTCCTGATTCAAGATGTCCTGCTTGGTTGACACATGACCGGTTAATTCGATTGCTGCTTCTGACAAAGACTAAGGGGAAAGACGTGCTGTTGGAAAGGAAGAAGACACCAGATTAAAAGTCAGAAGAACTGGGATCTAGACCTATTTCTGTTAGTCCCTAGCCATGTGTCTTAGACACATCACTTGCTCTCTCTGAACTTTAGACTTGCAAGTAAGAACCAAATAGTTCCTGAAGAGATGGGTACAGGGGCAGAGGAGGGCCGAGGCAGAGAGGGGAACGAATCCCTGCTTCCTCTTCCAGAGCATTGCTTTCCAATTTTTAGGCCATGCTGCGTGTTAGAGCTCAGATCCTACATGTGGCAGCAAGAAAGGAATTTGTCCTCCATTTCTTTCTTGTTACGTCTCTTTCTGTGGAAAGTGGTGTGGGTGGGGATTGGTAAATGAACTGAGTAGACCCAGAGTTTCAGGAAAACGGCAGGGGCTTTTGAAAATGGGAAGGGATGAAATTTGGAGCATGGGTCATCGCGTAAATTAGTAGAGCTTCAAAATCTGAACATAGAAATCAGTTTGTGGGCAAATAAACTAACCAAAGACAGAAACAAGACTTGCTCTAGTGACCTTAAAATAGTAGTTCCTAAGTGGGTGCTAACTTTCCAGTTCCCAGGGGGCACCTTGAAGCATCCAGAGACCTTTTGTTTTCATCGTGATAGGCTAGGTGTAGGGATGAAATTGGGAAGTATGCACTATTGGCACCCAGTAAGTAAGAAGCCAGATTTGGTACTAAGCTGTCTTACTTTGCACAGAGTAACCTCCCATGACAAAGAATTACACTGTGTAGGAGAGAAAAAGAAGCAGAAGCAGAAGCTCATCCTCACCCATCCTAAGGATCATATCTAACACCCCTAAAATAAAATAGGTTTGGGCCTAAGAGATGACTCAGTGGATAAAGGCCCTTACTGCCAAGTCTGACAACCTGGAGTTCAATTCCGGAGCCCACATGGTAGGAGAGAACTGACTCCTGAAAGTTGCCCTCTGACCTCCACAGCTGTGGCATGTGCTATTGCCTCACATACATAAGATAAATCAAGGTAGAAAATGAAATATAAGAGAAAGTAGTTAGCAAAAGAAAAGCATATCAAATGTATTTAATCAAAGTTATATGGTGCAGGAGCTTTAGAAATGAAGACCTAAATTCTAAGGGGGAAACCGGCTTTATGCTTTGATCCCATGAAGAATGGGCAGCTAGGTAGAAATGTGGACTCTGGTCCAAAGGGCCTGAGCTGATAGAACTGGACCAAGAAAGAGAAAGCCCCCAAGCTTGGCTATCCAGATTCTTTGCCAGTCTCTTTGTCTAGCATTAATTCCTTCCTTTTGAGGAGGGGGCGAACTCCTGTGGAAGGAAAGTATCACAGAAAGGTAGATGAACAGTGAAGTGTATGAGAGCTCTGGTTCCTATAATTAACCATGAATAAGAGGACATCAAACATTTATGAGGAAGAGCAAGAGGGCAGGAAGAGCCCAGAGAAGCCGAGAGAGAGAGAGAGAGAGAGAGAGAGGAGACTTCGTTTTGGGGGCTGTTTTAGGTACAGCTGATCTCTCTGGCTCAATGTCCTCAGCGTGGTGAAACATCATAATGGAAGGCACTGTGTTCTCGCTGTGCTGCCAGTGACTGGTTGGGTCCCTGTGACAAAGGCCCACAGACGAAGTGGTTTCAGAAACCAGAATTTGTTTTCTTATAATTTGAGAAGCTCGAAGAGGGAGGGATAGGATTGGGGATTAAGCTATGAAAATATAAATTTGCTATATTCATGTGTGAAACTTTAGGAGAATAAAAATTAAACATTTTAAAAAGAAAAAGATGAGCTGGACGTGTAACCAAGCAGAACAGTGCTTGTTTATCTTGTGCACAGTCCTGGGTTTGATGCCCAGCATTGAAGATAGGGCGGGAGGGAGGAGAATGGAGGGGGAGACACACACACACACACACACACACACAGGATAGTTACTACAATACAAATGGTGGAGCTTGAATCTGAATACAAACAATTTTTGTAACGTGATTGCAGTTTCTTTATAACCATTGACTTCAAAATAGTTAAAAAAAAAACCTAGAAGTAAGTGGTTGTTGTCGACCACCAGAAAATCTAATTGGAAGCACATAAATTCAGATTTGTAAGAGACTGCTGAAGGCCCGCTGTGCTGCTGATGTGGGAATTACAAATGATATTTTAGACAGTGCTGACAAATCAAAAGTACCGATAAATAGAGATGAAGATAATTTTCTGAAAGTGGAGAAAACCAGGAAAAAAAATATCTTTAGTTCTAGAGGAAAGGAAAATGTCAAAGCACAGTATTCCAAGTGGTTTGAATATGAACTCCCCTTTAAGTGGATCTGAGCAATTAAAAGAAAGAAAGAAAGAAAGAAAGAAAGAAAGAAAGAAAGAAAGAAAGAAAGAAAGAAAGAAAGAAAGAAAGAAAGAAAGAAAGAAAGAAAGAAAGAAAGGGAAGCCTCAAGCTTGTCGCGGGAACTAAGTTACAAGTATCCATATGAGCCAGGAGCTCTGATTTGAATCTATCTGCTAAAGAACCTCCAAATACAGCAACAACAAAATAATAATAATAATAATTTGAGAGGCTTGGTATTCAAGACCAAGACAGGCCTCTGTCATTGACTTTTGATGGTCGTCTTCTCGCCGTGTCTTCACACGGCCTTCCCTTTGAATGCATCTGCCCAAATCTCTTCTCATAAGGACACCAGTCATGCTGGCTTCGTGCCATCCCCCATGACCTCATTTTGACTTCATTACACCATTAAAGACCCTTTCTTCAAATCTAGTCTTATTTGGAAGGACTGGGGACTAGACCTTTGGCATGAATTTGAGAGAAAATATTCAGCTCTTAAAATAGTCCCCCAAAGTAGGGAGAGTGAACAGTCCTCATAGCTGGCAATTCTCTGCGTAAACATTTTAGTGAAATGGAAGGTTTCTGAGGTTCTCTCGAGGCTGAGCTGGAATTCCTTCCTGGACGTATTTTCTCTGCATCCTCCAGTTGATGTTGATGCTGTTGCTTTTCTCTCTTCAGATTGGAGCCCATTAGCGCAGCTGCCAGTAAGGAATACACCCTGGAGAAAAACTTGGAGAAGATGAAGTCAGACTGGGTCAACACGATGTTCAGCTTTGTGAAGTACAGGGACACGGTGAGGTTCGGTCCAGTGGCAGCTCCCTGAAAGCTGCTCCATTTCTTACGTGGTAGATCACAGGCACGATTCATTGAGAATTGCAGCAGACCTCACAGAACAGTAATAGCGCCCCCCACCCCATGCAGCTAGAGTGTTTCTTGCTGCCTGCCTTCCCATGCCAATCACCCCTCTTCCCAGGACACCGCTGGAAAGATGCATTTTCAAATTGGAAAGGCCTTTAAGCCGTTCAAAAAGCTTCCGTGGTGCAAAGGAACTATACAAGTCTCCTAAATTAGCATCTCTCAGGAAGAGCACAGTCTCGTATAGCTCTCTGTTCCTTTCCCAGGATCCTCAGCAGTAACTCCTCCAGCTTCCCAAATGCTCATTTGTAGAGAAATTTCCCTAGAGATCCTTTAAACTGATTCGTAGAGTGAGGACCCAAGGTTCTACTGTCTTACCTAGTTCCCAAATCCATGCATCAGTTGGAATTGCAAGGATGTGATTTCTTTCTTTTCACTAGTACTTGAAGATGATATGAGTTTTTCCAGTGTATGTGGAAGTACATTTGCTTATACAACTCTAAGGTCTAGCTTGCTTTTGTAATGAATCGTAGAGTAGAGATGGGAACTACTGCTCATTAAATTGGGGTCACAGGTTGATGTTCACATATTACACACCATCAGGGCCAGAAGTATAGTCCACTACCATTTCTGCCTGGATTCTCACATGGGGCCTGAGATTCAAACTCAGGACCTTCTGCTTGCAAGGCAGAGTCTTAACCCCTAAGTCATCTCTCTAGCCTGATAATTGTATTTTTAAGCTTTAAGCCCAGATTTTCTTTTCTTTCTGTAATACTAAAGATTGAACCCAGGGCCTTGTTCATTTTAGTAAAGTTCTCTGCCACTTCGCTATATCTCCAGCACCTCGCCTGCATTTTTTTTCTAATGTTCAGTGTAGATTGCGAAACAAAACCCTCAGTCTTCAGCACCTCCTTTCTCCCCTGAGCTGAATATCATCATTCTGTGACTCTCCTCTTCGTCATGATCCCTTGATTTCACCTGTAAACAAGGATTATCCATGAGCCAATGGGAAGAGAACTAGGGGCTGCTGACTTGTTACTGGATCTCTCCCAGGCAGGCCAGGTCCCATGGGTCCCCAAAACTTGAAGCTACATGGTTTGATTGGCTGTGATGCTACCATAGAGGCGGTTGAACTGAGACAAGAAATTTGAGGCCCAGGAACAGATCCATTATTCCTGACCAAGTGTCATAGTTAAGCACAGGTATCAACTTGACTGTTGAGGGTTTGAGCTCTGGGCACACTTATAGAGAGTTGATGGTTGACCAAACCTGAAGGAGGACATTGTCTAGCTGATGGGGAAGACCCAGCCCATGGTGGGTGGGATTAGGCCCTGGATAAATCACAGAGAGATGATTGAGAGAGTGGGCATCCTTCTGTTCACTTGGCCAGACATGCTGGTCTGGCAAATAAGGATCGTCCCTCTCTCAGCCATTATGCAGTGATGGTGTGGGCAGTTCCCTTGGCCCTGGTGTTGGTGCGTGCTCTCCCATCAAGCTGGACTGAGAACTGTAACCAGACTGTTGTAAGGAAATAAACCCCTTGTTCCCTTAAGCCGTTTGATGGTCATTTATCAGCAACCATGCAGGCTGACTGCAACACCAATCTTCATAGTTTTTGACTGAAGGAGTTATAGACAAGACTCAATGGCAAAATGACAGTAAAGATGCTGTGCGAATAGATGAGCATGCCTCTATTGTAGAGATATGGTAAAGGGCAGACGAAAGACTCCATCTGTGATGAGCTCAGCTCCACTCTTAACTACATACACATCTGTGGCTACAAGCTTGAAGACATGAAAGCAAAGCCCACAAGACCAGACTTGCCACAGGGGGCGCACTCTTACGCCTTGTCTGCCACAGGGGATCCAGAGCAAAAGTGCCATCCACAGAAGCTGACCTTGAAGACACAGTAACTTTACATGAGAGTAAAGTGG
This sequence comes from Typhlomys cinereus, assembly GCA_023101885.1. NCBI lineage: Eukaryota > Metazoa > Chordata > Mammalia > Rodentia > Platacanthomyidae > Typhlomys > Typhlomys cinereus. The sequence continues at coordinate 1,528,036 of JALPQD010000480.1, read as the reverse complement.
GACTCTTCAGAGGTTTAAGACAGGGATTTTTCCAAACTTTCTTGATTTGTGTGGAGATACATAGATGGCATTTCTAATACTTTTATCACAGGACCCCCACAAAACAAGCAAAAAGTTCAAAAGGTTTGTTTATGAAAGAATTCGATCTAAGCAACTTATTAAGAATGCCCTCTGTAGATTGAAATTTTTAAAAGATCATTTTGTTTCAATTTTAAATGACCACAGTAAGTTCTGAGGTAGCTGCAGTACATGAGTCTAGATGCCTCCAATTGAATTGGCAGCTTTGGGGGGCTGGAGAGGTGGTTCAGGGGTTAAGACTCTGCCTCAAAAGCAAAAGGACTTCAGTTAGGATCCTGAATCGCACATAAAAATGTAAGGCAGAAAATGGCAGCAGCCTGTACTTCTGGCTTTGGAAGGCAGAGCCTGGGAAATCCCATAGCAAAAATGAGGTAGAACCAATCCAGGACGATGCCTGAAATCACCCTTGGTCCTCCACAGGGACATAGAGTGCCCTATGATACACACACATACGCACACACATGCATGTACCTGCAAAAATAAGTGAATTGGCAGCTTGAAGGAACCAGGAATACAAGTGGAAGAAAAGCAGCAGTGTGGAAAGGACAGCAATGTTACTTCCTCACAGACTCTAGTTGTGAGATTAAAAACCAGATTGATTTCTGCAGAACAGTTGAACAATAAATTTCTTTATTTTCTCTTATTGAGACAGGGTCACACAAAGTAGCCTAGACTAGCTTCAAACTCACAGTGGTCCATTAGCCCTAACATCAAAAGTACTGGGTAATAAAGATGCAGTGCTAGGCTTGCCTAACCATAAATATCTTTAAGAACAAATTTGAGCCAGGTATGCTAACACATACTTGTGATCTCAGTACTTTGGAGACGAAGATCAAAAGTCTGATTCCCATTTGGGCTACATAGTGTAACCTTATCTCAAAATACGCACATTTTTTAGGAAAAAGAAGTCATCTGCAAGACATAGGAACTTGTCCATCTAGGGTAGGGTTCTAAGCTCTGGGACCTCAAGGAATCAGCACAGGAAATGAGATGGAGTGGTAGATGGTTCTCCTGACTAAGAGGAGGTGGCTATCTTCATTGCAGGATATAAGCATCTTGTGTGCAGTTGATGACATTCAAGTGATGCTTGATGACCACGTGATAAAGACCCAGACCATGTGTGGCTCTGTATTCATCAAGCCCATTGAAGCAGAATGCCGGGTAAGAGGAAGCACAACTAGATATTTTGTGATGTCCCGTTAGCTATTGTTTTTTGTTTTGTTTCCTTTTTTTTTTTTTTTTTTGCTCAGAAAAGGGATGAGATTTTACAAGCTGAATGAAAAAATAAAATAAAGAAATAACTTACTTCCCCCGAATGGAAAAAAAAAAAAAAAAAGAAGAAGGAACAGAAATTTGAACACAATAATGATCCAAGTCAGCCTGCAGCATGCCAAAGGTGTAGATGAGATTCAGATATACCAAATAATACATTTGGAAAGTTTTATATGGTCTTAATTTAGAATGGCTAGTTACTACAGGAGAGAAAGGTTTTGTGTGTGTGTGTGTGTGTGTGTGTGTGTGTGTGTGTGTGTGCTTGCAGGTGTTAGGCCAGATAACAGACAATTTTATGTAATGTTCCTAAGGCACCATCTACCTGTTTTAGTTTTTTTAGGTTTTTAAAAATATTTTATTTGTTCATTTATTTATCGGAAGGGGAGAAAGAAGAGGCTATGGCATTTGGGTGGAGGTTAAAGAACAACTAAGAAGTCAACTTTCAACCTCCAACCATGTGGGCTTCCTGGGATCAAACTCAGGTCACCAATTTTGTGAGCAGACACCTTACTCACTGAACTATCTTGCCAGCCGCTTGTTTGTTTTGAAAAAGGGTCTTTCATTGGCCTGGAAGTAGCTAAGTAGGCCAGGCTAGCTAGCTAGTAAACTCTAGGAATCTACCTGTCCTTCCCCATGCTCAGGTTACGGGCACTTTTCACAATGTCTGACTATTTGCATTTGAGGATTGAACTCAGGTCATCATGCTTGCTAATCTGGTTTCCTTTGGACTCCCATACAAGGTGACTGGATCAAACTGACTTCACCTACATCATGCATTCAGACCATCACTTATGATGGTATGAATTACTAGATTTACCAGAGTAAACTTTAGAAGTACTCTAATTATTATGAGCTCATCAAAATATGCTCCACAGATTAGAAAGCTCTTTGTTCTTTCATTGCTGTATTCCTGTTGTCTGGAACAGTGACCAGAACATACAAGACACTCAATAAGTACTTGTTAAACAAGAGAACAAATGAGTAAATGAATCACCGGAGAGCTAACTCCAGTGCAAACCTAGTGACCAGAGTTCAATCTCTGGAAACCCGTAAGGTAGAAGGACAGAACACACTTCTACAAGTTGTCCTCTGACCTCCACCTGTACACAATAGAACATATGCCTATTCTCTCTCTCTCTCTTTTTCTCTCTCTCTCCCTCCTTTCTCCCTCTATTCTATATCTGATAAATAATGAATGAATGAATTTGTCTCTCCCTGTCTCCTTTCTCCGTCTATTCTATCTCTAATAAATAAATAACGAATGATTGAATGAATGAATGAATGAATCCCTCCATGGGAATCACTGGTCTTTGGGACATGTTAATGATTCAGATGTGGAATGTTATCTTCACAGAAATGGGAAGAAAAGCTCCTCCGAGTGCAAGAAAATCTGGATTCCTGGTTGAAATGCCAAGCCACTTGGCTATACTTGGAGCCTATCTTCAGCTCAGAGGACATCATAGCCCAGATGCCAGAAGAAGGCAGGAAATTTATCAATGTTGATACTTACTGGAAAATGCTCATGTCCCAAGCAGTGAGTTTCATCTCTTTGCACATCTCATCCGTAGGCGTTAGGAGGTCATGCAGCCGTTCTCATGATGCATCATTGTCCTATCCCTTGAAACTGTTAAGCAAATTGGATTTTTACAAATTTCACATTTTCTACCTTTGTTATAATATATCAAAACTTCAAATATGGAAATATGAGATGTAGAAACCTTTTGAAATCTTACTTCCCTAGAGGTAATTATTAGCGGTTTGCATGATTTCATTCTCCTCTTTAATGAAATAGAAGACTTTATTGTTATATAGGAAAATGCAATAGAATGTTAATACATTGAAATCCTATTAGAATTCAAACAATGGTCCACATTGTTGCTCAGTTATTTAACAGATTTCTTTGTGCCTATGATGAGTCAGGTATTATCCTGGAAGTCAAAAAAATAATTGAAGAGAACAAGAATACGATTTCTGTCTTCATCGAATTCACTGGGTTGCAGGAATACTGACTTAAATAAACACAAGCGCTAACATATGCAAACAATGCTTAGAATATGGGAGAGCTACTTAGCAGCCCAGAAGTGTCAAGGAGCCTCCAAAGCAAGTGACCTTGAAGCCACGCCTCAAAGGATGCAGGTTTCATCATATGTTTAAGGCAACCAGGAGCATCTTGATCAACATATTCCTTTTTTTTAAGTCAAATTATGCTATCAAATCCTTTATCTAAAAGGACTGCTTCTATGTTGCTTTTCTGTGGAGCAGAAATTTATATGGTATAACCAACAGAGATGGTTTGATAGTACTTTGGTGGCCAGCAGAGAAACCCAGTCAGTGGAGGCCACACAAAAAGATAAATGAGTGACTCAAAGACAGAATTGTAGCCTGGACTCCCAAAGGGTAGAGGTAAAATGCAAAAACTCTCAGGATCTCGCAAGTACTCTTTTTATACCTTTGACTTCTACTCTGTTTTCCAAGCCCCTTCCAGTCTCTCTCTTTCCTTCTCCCTCTCCTTTTCTCTCTCCCTCTCCCTCTCTCCAGAATGGTTGGCTCTGTCACTGAGTCACATAGAAAGAGATTCTAAAACTCTTTGATCAAGGGTCCATCCAGGACCACGTAGAACATCATGACCTGGATTCTACACCCCAGATATTCAGAGGTAATTAAGTCAATTGCTTTCCATGTCCATCCGCTGCCTAGTTCACCATGACTGGAGGAATCAGTCATGTTCAGTGAGCCTTCGTCCTTGTGGGATGAGGAAGCAGTCACTTGGAGAGGAACATTGAATACATTACCATGACCAACCTCAGAACTTGAGTCCCCCCCACAGTGATTCACGTCTTCTTTTGGTGGAACCCAGGTGAAAGATAGTAGAGTTCTGGTGGCAGCAGACCAACCACGGATGACAGAGAAGCTTCAAGAAGCCAATATTCTGTTGGAGGACATCCAGAGGGGGCTGAATGATTACCTGGAGAAGAAAAGACTATTTTTCCCCAGGTATCCAGATTTTTATTTGTACCTACCCACTTTAGGTCATACATAGGAGTTATATTTTTCATAATAGTTTTGGGTTTTGCCAGTCTATTCCATTCATGGTTCACTAATGGTCCAATTATTAGTTTGGAAACCTTCAGCAAATCTTGAGTCTCAAGTTCTCCACTGTAACATTGAGATATAATTGTAATAATGGCTCCTATTTCATATGTTTATGGCATATAAATGAGCTGTATGAAAAACTCTACACATGTTTAAGAATGCCATTTTAGCCGTTAATATTTAGAACTTCTGCTGTTTATAATATTTGAACTTTTCCCAAAGAACTAATATTCTGTGTGAAAACCAATGTACCTTTAGAAAGCTGTTTCCAGAAAATAAGGTACCTACCTTGCCAGGTTCACCTTGGATGGTTATTCTATGTCATTAACTCTGATTGGGATGTAGATTTTCATGTCTATATTTCTAATATTTGGGAGGCAAATGCAGGAGAACAGAGAATTCAAGGCCATCTTGAGGTACATAGTTCAAGCCCAACCTGGATTACATAAGACCCCCGACTCACAAAAACAACATCAAAGAAGTAAATTATAATGTCCTTCTCTATGTGAAGTCAAAATTAATTTCCTATTCTCCACCAAAAAAATAGTGGGTTTTTTTTCAGCCTGCTGTAATTTGGGGGGAGGAGTAGTGGGGTTTTAGGGAATGTTCTTGGTATCTATTCAAAGAAGTTTTATCTGATAGAACTTTTGCAATGATAGGATGATTTTTTCTGTAGTCATTAGCTACATGTAGCTATCAAGCACTTTCAATACAGCTACTGTGTCTGACTAAGCTAATTTTTAATTTCTTTAGTATTAATTTTTTAATGTAAATGGCTGCTTATAGCTAATGGTTTCTTGTTGGCTGGCATAAATATAGCACAAGCAATGGAAGTAACCCTGCCTTGGAAGCACACAATTGAGAAAAGATTAAATTCTGGAAACACCCTGTAGTTTGAGCTTTTAGTTCTATGCCCTTTACAGGTATTCCTAATAGCACTATCAATAACCAACACTAATAAAGCATTTACATTATGTCAGGACACTGTACTAAGTGCTTTACACTTGCTTACTTAAATCCTTATGATAATCTAATGAGATTGACAGCATTGTTACTGTCCTTACTTTATAAATGATGACACAGTAGTTTGCCCAGAGACATAAAACATAAATAACCAGCTGAAATTCAATCCCAGAGAGTCAGGGAATCTGGATGTCACACTGAAACAGTTAACTTATTTGAGCTACAGTTTCTATGCCTGAGTTAAATACACACACACACACACACACACACACACACACACACACACACGCACATCAACATTTTGCTCATTTTTATTAAATAAAATTAAATACTCTTAGTGAATATTTTAAATATTTATATTAAGAACATAATTTAAATTATCTTGAAAATACAGGATGCTAACTAATAATAAAATTTTATTATATGGGCCTTATTCATGATCACCCATGATAGATATATCATAAATTAATACAAATTATCCATTTGAATATCATTCAAGAGTGATAGAGACTGATATACTCACTTGAGTAGCTACTCAATAGTCAGTTAGCCAACAATAACTATTGATTCTTCCCACTTTCTCAATACCGATGATACAGTGCATTGGTTTGCTTTGCTATGTAACAAATACTCCAAAAATACAGGTGCTTAAAGCAACCGTCTTTCATTTAGCTCATGATTCTATGCACTGGCACATTAGGCTGGGTTCAGCTGGATGGTTCTTTTCTGTCCTCTCCAGAGCTCACTCCTGTGAACCCGGTCAACTGAAGTCAGTGGTCTTAATTTCCTGCCTGGCGGTTGGCTTTCTCTCAGTGGGACCATAGGAATAACTGAATAACGAGCTTTTATCCTCCATGAGGCTAGGCTGGTCTTGTTCACATGGTGGCAGTCATAGTGTCAAGCCTACTGGTGCCTGAGGAGCCGAACATGAACACACTCAAGTTCAATAGATTCAGTTGAGCAAAGTAAGACATGGAGACAGTTCAGGTTCAAAAGATGTGAAGATGAACTCTACCTGTCCACATGGGCTGGTTCAGTGGTCTTCATTAAATGCTAGAGCCAATTCCTCCAGGTTGTAACCAACAAGGATCATTCCACTCCCCTACCATATATGCCATTTTCAATCTTTTTCTTGCTCTCAGAGTCAGAACCAACTTCTCCTTATGTGCACCAGATGAAAGATATTGAAGAGGACAGGTCCTTAGAAAAGACCTTAAGATGCAGTTGGTCTACCACCTACATGGGATCTACCTGCTGGAGAACATCACCTTATTGGAAACAGGAGTTCTCAGGAGAGGTTACCATGTTCCTTTGCCTTGAAACAGGTTCTTCTTCCTGTCGAATGATGAGCTACTGGAGATCTTATCAGAGACAAAGGATCCCCTCCGTGTGCAGCCACACTTGAAGAAGTGTTTTGAGGGAATCGCCAAGCTGGAGTTTACAGACAATCTGGAGATCACGGGCATGATCAGCTCAGAAAAAGAAATGGTGCCATTTATGCAGAAAATCTACCCAGCTAATGCCAAAGTAACTCTCGAGTGTATTTTTTGGGGTGGGGCAAGGTCTCTTCTCCATAGAAGAGCAAACTAGAGAGAGGTTATAATTTTGAACTCTGGTTTGAGATATGGTACCATGTGGGGAACCACAATCTAATAGCTGAGTGACTTAGGAAGTTATGTCATCTCTCTGGGTCTCCATTTCTCCATCTCTAAGATGGAGATGATATCGGAAGCCACGTGATAAAGCAAGAATCAGATCCAAATTGATCTGATGATACCTGCAGAATCCAGTTAAAAATGATCCAGTCAGGAGCCAGGCAGATGGCTCAGTGTATAAAGTGTTTGTCCCACAAGCATGTGCATCGCCAGAACCCATGTAAAATCTGGGCAGGTGTGGCAGTCACCTGTAACCCAAGTGCTCAAAAGTCAAAGATAGGGTATCCTCAAAGTTGGCTAGTCAACCTAGCCAATTGGAAATATCTGGGTTCAGATAAGGAGACCCTGTCATAATAATAAAACTGGAGAGAGAGCAAAACACACAATGTCAACTTTGGACCTCTACATACGGACACACATACACCTACATATACACCTGTGACCACACACACACACAGTTCCCCCACGTGTACATACAAAAAGTAATCCAGAGACTGGAGAGATTGCTGAGTTGTTAAACCTTTGCCTTAAAAGCAAAAGGACCAGCATTTGGGTCCCAGACAGAAATGACAGTAGCCTGTACTTCCAGCCCTGGCAGACAGAGCCTAGGAAACCCCAGAGCAAAGCAATAAGAAGGTAGAGCAATAGTTGGTTCCCAATGTCACCCTTGTGTCTCCACATGCACACACAGTACCCCCCTCTACATATACCTTCCCGCCACTCCCCCGCCCCCACATACATGCTTCTGCTTCCTGGGTGCTGGGGTTACTACGTGTGCCACCACTCCCAGTCATATGTCCTTTGATAACGAGTAAAGCATAAGTCACTTCCAATCCTACTGCATACAGCGCCATCCTCAGATGGACATAAGTAAGCACTCTTGGCCTCCTTTTGTGTGTTGACGTCTCTATCTGCACATACAAATTGTGCCAACCAGGAATCATACTACCAGCCCAGAGAGTAGTCAGTGGACAGGTACCTGAACTCAATAGCCACAGTTTTCTGAAACAGAATCATTTTCTTTATATTTAAATTGCCCATGGAGCTTCAAATAAAGTCCAAATCCCATGCCGATTGAATCACAAAGCCTAGAGATTCAGGCAACTAGTTTTTGTTTTGTTTTACATACATTCATTCACGTGTGTGGGTGTACATGTGTGGGGGTGCATGTGCTGGCCAGAGGACAACCTCGGGGGTTGTTCCTCAGGAATGCAGTCCACCTTCTTTTAGATAGAGTCTGTCATTACCTGGAGCTCACCAATTAGGCTAAACTGGTTGGCAAGTGAGGCCTCAAGTGTCCACTATCTGCTTTCTCCGCACTGGGATTATGAACACAGTCCACAATGGTTGACATTTCTATAGGGATCAAACTTAGGCTTTGTGCTTGCAAGGCACATACTTTACCAAGGGAGCCATCCATCCTCCCAGCTCCCAGTATATATATATATATATATATATATATATATATATATATATATATGTATGTATGTATGTATATAAAGACTTTCAATGATCCAAAGTCTCAAAGTTTGGGAACAACTGAAAATGGATAAATTAAAGATGAACTATTTATTTTATTAACTAGGAATATGGATACTCCATTCAGCTCTTGAGAAGGTATCAGACAATGTGTGTTATTTGCCATTAGCCCTACAGGAGACAGACACTTGTTAGAATACTGTTAGCAAACATGAAGAAAAATGCTGAAGAACATTGAGTTACCCTCCCCAACCCCAAGGCTCAGGGAACATCACAAAAGAGGGGGCGGTAAGAACGAAGATCCCAGAGGAGAGAAGGGGTGTGACTATGGCAGGTCTGGGGTTTTCATGTCCAGGTTCTTGTGGTTGAGATCGGAACCAGGACACATGTGGAAGATTAAGACCCACTATGTTAGAGGAGAGAAAGAATGATTTGTGGACATGGATTCCGCAAGAAACCATAGAGCGGTCCGATGTGCTATGCCAAATGTCCGGGATTGAAATGTAAGAGCAGCCTAAGAGGAGAGAAAGAAAAGAAATGAACTCACAGACAAGGCATCTGAGAGGGGCTAGTGAGCCAGAAAAGAGCTCACGGACTCGATACATAGAGTTCCATGAGGGGTCACTTAGCTGGAAAATAACTTATGTCCAGACATGGAATCCATGAGAGGCCAGGAAGCCATACAGGGAATCCAGGAGGAGCAAGGGAGCTGAGAAGAACTCACAGACATGGATTCTGTGAGGGGCCAGTGAGAGAAAGAAGAGAAAGGAAGTCCTGGAGTCTGGAATCCATGAGTTGCCAGGCTCAGGAAAAGTGGTTTTTCCTCATGGGTCAACTCCAGGTTCTGCAAATCTGATTGAAACTTTTGGTCGTTTGCATCCCTTTGCATCTCATTGGTCTGTTCCTATTGGGGCCCAAGCCAGGTGATCTTGTGGAGGGCTTCATGGTTGGCTATAGGGAGCTCATCTCCATATCCTTTTGTGAACAGAGGATGGGGGGGAATTTGGCAATCTTATCTCTGTGAAGGAACTATCATTATTCCATGTGGAAGGGGAGGAACCCATAGGTGCCACACCTCCCTGTGAATCTAAAAGGGGTAACACGGAATGGGGAAGGAAAGCTACTTCCTTAATGGTCTGTGCCCACCCTACCCTCCAGTAAGATCTCAGGTGTGTATACCAGCATAGACAACCAGATGAAACTCAGAGTGGACCACACATGCAAAAAGACATGGAAGTAAAAGAAGACTGATTGGGAAGAAGGCTTTCATTTGGAGGATGGGGGATGGGCTTGGGTAATATGAGATGAAATGACTTACGTTTCTTGTATTCATGTGTGAAACTGTCAGAGAATAGTAAAATTCAAGAAAGATTGTTGGGAGGGCAACAGCCCTCTCCTCTCTTCACCAGCCCAGTTCGGAGAGATGGCTGGACCCCTCCCACAATCTCTTTTGTCCTTTAATTAATGGTTGCTGCCTCTCTCCATCTGCGCTTCCCTTCAGGGCATGGTAGAGAAGTGGCTGCAGCAGGTGGAGCAGGTGATGACGGCCAGCCTGCGGCACGTTATTGGACAGGGGATTGAAGCATATGTCAAGGTAAGCAAGAAACCAGGGTACATGTGCCAAGGGGCTGGGAACCCTTGAAAGAAGCCTTAGGGAATAGGTTAGACAGATCACAGTTCAACTGAACCTTTCACCAAAGCCCATCCTCTGTCCTTTACCTGTGAATCCTGGGGTAGTGGACATTGGTTTGGTGAAAATGTTTGCTGATAGAATGGTAGATGCTGGCAATTATTCGAAAAGGGAGTTAGCTGAGACCCTCTAATGGCTACCAGGTTGCAATTTTGTCACATGGAGCAGATGGGCCAAGGTCCATTTAGATCCCCTTCCAAGTAAGCATTCTCTTGGATTATCTGCGAATAACATAAGGTGTCATACTTCTAAAATCTTGAGGGAAAAGAGTATGTAAAGAAGACTAAGAGAGGACTGGAGAGTTCGTTCAGTGCATAACTCTGATCCTGTAAGGGCGAGGACCAGAATATGAATCCCCAAGAACCCATTACAAGGATGGCAGGCAAGAGGCCTCCCTCATAATCCCAGCACTTGGGAGGCAAAGACAGGGAATCCCCAGGGTAAACTGGCTAGCTAACTTAGCCAGTTATTAAGCTCTGGATTCGATTGCTATGCCTTGATAATAAAAGTGGAGAAGGATCGAAGACGTCTGATATCACCAACTTCAGGCATACACATACATGTATGCCTACACACATATGAACACGCATCACGGCACCTCATACACGTACACACTAGTGTTACAGGGTCTTTATGTGTCCAGGTTCTTGGAGTCGAAGGTTGAAATCAGACTGGAATGCACAGATGTGAATCTGAGGGGCATGAGAGCTTGGAGAACTCATGGACTCTAAGCATGGAATCCATGAAAGGCAAGGAGCTGGAGAAGAACTCCTGGGTTCCACATGTGGAGTCCCATGAGGGGAAAGCCACAAAGATGGCTACCAGGTCAGGATTATTTATAGACCTGGGCAGACCCTGGAAAGGTGGCTTTTCCTCATTGGTTAGCTCCAGTTTCTGCAAATCTGATTGGAGACTCTGACCCTTTGCTTCTCATTAGTCTGTTCATGTTGGGGCCCAACCCAGCTGATCTTGTAGTGGACTCCAGAGAAGGGTTTATCTACTAATGGAGAGTGAATTCCCATATCCTTGTTAAACAAAGGATTGGGGCAAAGTGGCAACTTCATTTGTGTGTAAGATTAGAGTCAGTTCCTCCAGATTACAATGGTGTGTTCCTTCAGGGCAGGGTGCATTTCTTCAGGATAATCCCGGTTTGTGGATGACCTTTGGAGACCTTCAGAGACCATCCCAGCATGACTGGTTTAAAACTGCCGAACTAGGGCATAAACTAAGAGAGTCTCCCAAAGTCACATGAGCAGCTTCTGAATTTCATCTCCTCTGCTTGTAAGTGTGTATCTCTTTCCTCCAGGGCCTGTCTCCATCCCAAGACCCCTTCCATCAGACAAATTATTCAGTTAATTCCTTTATAACAAGGTATACAGGGTCTGCTGCTGCTCTTAGTACTCTTTGCATTGGGCATTAGGAAAATAAAGGAAGAAACAATGAAAAATGAGCAGAAACTCCAGGGGGGTCCAGATGGAAATGGCTACCGAGTTGAAGCTAGGAGTGCAAGCTTTTATAGTTGTGTTGGAGGATGCGTCTCCTGGCTGTCGCTTTGTGATGGCCAAATGTTGCAGGAACAGTCTTTCCTCCATTTGCCAAATGTTACAGGATCCCTGTTCTTGGGGCCAAATGTTGTGGGAATAACCGTCCCAATGTTGCAGGGTTCTTGTGTTCTGGAGTCGAAGATTGAAACCAGAACATGTGTAGAGGATTAAGGTAGAGTTTATTAGAGGAGAGAAAGGTTGGAACTCATGGACTCCAGACATGGAATCCATGAGAAGCAGGCAAGAAACAAATTCATGGCACTAGAGTGCTGTGAGGGGCAAACACCAAAGATGGCTGCCAGGGTCAGGCATATTTGTACATTTAGGCAAACTGGGGAAACTGGCTTTTTCTCATTGGTTGACTCACTGGGATTAGAGGTCAAGTTGTTGGATATGGAGAGCTCATCTCCATAATCTTTTCATAGATAAATTGGCCATCTTATCTCTGTGGAGGATTGGAGTCAGTTCTTCAGCAGGGGTGTTCCTTCAGGATGATCTCAGCAGTGGGGGATGGCCTTCCAGAATTTCAAAGACCTTCAAAGACCTTTAGAGACCCATCCCAGCATAGCTGTTCTAATCATGCCTTAGTTGGTTGATAGGAGAAGGGATTTTGGGGTTTGACCAGTTATCAGATTAACAGATTTATTGGGTAGGTCTCTGGCTATGTTAGGATCTCTGGCTTTCGGGTGGTATCTGTGGCTATTGGGTGGGATCTCTGGTAGAGATTTGTCAGGGGGTCTCTGGTTTTGAGGTTTGGTTCCAGATCTATCATTGGGAATAAAAAGCTAACCTTTTTTTCCTATGGTATTTCCTAAATCAAAAAATAAAGAGAACAGTTGGCAGTATGAAATTATTTGGTGCAAGAGGATACCTAGCTAGAGTCAGCACCTTTTTCTTAAAAGATTGGGTGATGGAGCTGGAGAGGTAGCTCAGAGGTTAAGCCTCTGCCTTGTAGGTGGAAGGTCCTGAGTTCGAATCCTAGACCCCATGTATAGACTCCGGGCTGTGTTTCTGGTCCTGGTAGGGTGGAGCCTGTGAATCCCAGGGCAGAGTAAACAAGGAGGAGGTGGAGGCATCCATGGTGATTCCCAAATTTGTCCGTGGTTCTACATACACATACACATACATATACACACATACATACACACACGCACACATGCATACACTCACAATTGAATAAATAATAATAAAAAAGATTGGGTGAACACTTCTTTTTCTGTGGGCCATCCTTCTGTTGCAACTACGGAACATACTCTTGTCGCGTAGCAGCAGAATTGACCACATGTGAGTAAGAACATGGGTATGTTCTAATAAAACTTTATTTACACTTAGTACCAGACATGCTACCAAAGTCCTCATGGATCCACTCATCATCCAATGGATATTGTTGCTGTTTGTTTTTTATATATTTTTTTCTTTTTCGAAACATGGAGCCCAGGCTGGTCTTGAAGTCACTGTGCCGCCAGGGAGGTCTTTTATTTTACTCCTGGTTCTCCTGTCTCTGCCTCTCAGTATTAGCATTACATGAGTGCACCACTCTGGCTCCTTCATTGGGTGCTGGGGATCCAGAGTTTAAGAAACAGAAGTGGGGGGAGCAGGGTGTAGCTCATACAACCGTGGCACACCACTTTGGATAGTAGGTAGTCATTAACGAGAAGAGTTCCAAAGAGTTTCTGAATATTATCTTAATTATAAAAGAAAACCAATAAAGTAAAGAAACATGAAAATCAGTGAGGGTTTTTCTCTTCATAAAATTGAGAAAAGAAGATGCCTTAGCCTCATGCCATCTGTGGGTAGGAGTGGATTTTTGGTTTTGCTGTCAGAGTGAGGCGGAAGAGGGGGCATGGTTTTAAACTGCGCCTCCAGAAGTGACCCTACATCACAGGCCGCCTCCCCTTCCAGGTGCCTCGTAATAAATGGGTCTTAGAGTGGCCCGGCCAGGTGGTCATCTGTGTGTCTTCCATCTTTTGGACCCAGGAGGCATCCGAAGCCATTGTTGAACATACCCTACCAGTAAGTACACTTTTGAACTCCAGGAAAGAGCCAAGCACCAGCTAGGATCTAAATATTGTGTACCAAGGGCAGCCACTCAGGCTGTTTAGAACACAGCACTGCAAAAACCTACTTCCCCTGGAGAGAGTGAAATGGGGAAATTCTGAATTGCAAGTAATCTCCGAGGGTCTAGAATGTCAGAAGACAGTTTTTCCTACGTAGAAATCCAGAGAAGAGGAGTCTTAAACTTTAGGTTTACTGTGTAAGTCACAATAAAATGCACTCATTTTAGCATGTAATCCTGCATCTCGACAAATAAGCACTGTCACATCCAAGTTATGAAGAGTTCCAAGCCATGCAAAACTGTCTGCAGCGCTTGTGGTCAGCCTTCCCTTACTCCAAATCGCTGCTCACTGCATGTCTTTTCCACAATATAGAATAGAATAGCATGGTCTTTTTAAAAAATCACTCTCAAGGTTAATGTTTCAGGTGAGGGAAAAGATGTTGTGAGAGGTAACATCCAGGAGTCTAGTTTGGCTCAGTGGATGGTGGATGATGCCCCCCAGGATGGCGCCCTCTAGTGGAGAATCCAGTTTAACTTGTCTTCTCTTCCTGCACCGGGGCCAGGACTTCCTGGAAAAGAACAACAAGCAGATCGCCCAGATTGTGGAGCTGGTGCGCGGGAAGCTGAGCAGTGGGGCTCGGCTCACTCTCGGGGCCCTCACAGTCATCGATGTCCACGGTAAGCACAGATATCCCCGACTTTGGGGGGGGGACCGGGTATGGCCCCAACGCTTGCCTCTTGCTTCTCCCTAACGGAACCATGCAGGGCTTCCTAATCCAAGAGCAAGAAGAGGGCTAAGGAGACCTCTGCCTTACCCTTCCCTCCCTCATCCTCTGCCCACTGCCTGGAACTCTCCAAAATAGGCTCTCACTGAGACCAAAGCCATTTCTGGGAAGTGTCAACTGAGTGACTATGTTCCTTGGGTGAGCAATAGCTAAGAATTCTGAGCACTCACCAAGTGCCAAGCTTTGAGCTGACTGCTTGTGGTATCTCAAGAAATTAAGATTAAGAACTCTCTTTCTGTCTCCTCCTTTCTCACTCTGTCTATGGACACACATTTCCATCCTTATACCAACCATTCAAGATGATCCAAGTTCATGACTATGTTATCTTATAGGTCAGGCAACTAAGGGACAGAGTGGTTGATTGTCAAAGGACTGGAATTTGGATCCCCAGATCTCATGTTAAATGCCCACTGAATGTGACATCCCATAACTCCAGTCCTGGAAGGTACTGGGAGACTCGCAAAGGGAATTTCTCCCTCCCTCCACCCCCCAGCAAGCTGCATAGTCAGACTGGCACTCTATGTGAGCTCTGGGTTTAATTAGAGACCAACCTCAAAAGAATAAAGTAGAAGGAGGATTCCTAGGATCAATTTCCAACCTTCGTATGCATAACTGTTACACACATGAAAACACACACACACACATACACAATGAAAAAATAAAAAAAAATGGTTGCTAGAAACTCTCAGGACCCTTCTCTGTGAGGCTTTAGAATTTTTTATCATGCATACATTTCTCTCAGATAGGCAGTAGACTTGCCAGAGTGACTTTACAAAGTCATACCTCTGAATTCTTCAACTGGAGCCCTCTGTACCAACTCAGACATCTCAGTAACCCTCATCCCAATGAGTACCTAGAATATAATAATTTCCATTAAGTCTTGTCAGCACTCGTGAACTTCAGAACTCCTGTTACTGTGAGAAAAGAAAGTTAGTTTCACAATCCCATTGAGAGAAAAAAGAAAATCTAGAAATGTACTTCCTGTCTGGTTCCTGACACTACAAAGTGGGGGGAAATACCTCTAACTATGGATTCGTGGGATAACTTCCCATGCTATCTCGGGTCAAGATAACTTCATTGTTCTAGAATATCCTAGAAGCCTGGATCAGGGATACAAGGGTCATGCTAGGAACACTCAGGGCCATACTTGCAAGAGCCTCTCTCATGAATTTGAGAATAGTAACACTAAATAATACATGTTTTGTATATTTCTCTCTCCTGTTTCTCTCTCTCTCTCTTACTCTCTTTTTCTCTGTCTCCTTCTCACCTGTATATGTACACACATTTCCATTTCATCCTTATTCCAACCATTCAAGGTGATCCAAGTTCACGACTATGTTATCCCCATCTTATAGAACAGGTAACTAAGGGATAGAGTGGTTGATTGACTTCCCCAAATTCACACCAGGCAAACTTATTTCGGAGTAGATCCTTGTGGTACTTCTACCCTGCTATCCAAGAGAAGACAACACGACAGATCCACCTTCTGACCCCTTGGAGAAAAAAGCAAAGGCCAGCTTCCAAAAGTTCCTGCTGGGCGCAGACCCTGGTTAGACACCCAGTGGTAGACCCTGAAATAGTTTGCACACTTGGGGAGTGGTCTTGACAGCATCCTGTTCTGCCACGAGGGATCCGCTGGGATGGGGGATTCTGATGATGCTGCATATGTGTATCTTTGTGTCCACATCCCACTAGCCCGTGATGTGGTGGCCAAACTAGAAGAGGATGGGATTTCTGATCTCAATGATTTCCAGTGGATCTCACAGCTGCGCTACTACTGGCAGGACAACGATGTCCACGTAAAGATGATAACCACGGCAGCTCTGTATGGCTATGAGTACCTGGGAAATTCTCCCCGGCTAGTGATCACACCCCTCACCGACCGCTGCTACAGGTAAACCCTCGGGCCCCCAGCTGGAAGGGTGAGCAGGGAATCCCAAGAGAAAAAGCAGTGGTGGGGTGGGTAGAGGGGGACAATGAGGGTGTCTTGGGTTCTTTCCTCTTTGCATCCCAGTCTCACGTTGCAGAATTTTGCATTGAATCACCATCGTCTGCGGACGGGCATGGTAATGGTTTGAAATTAGGAACCCAGTAAGATTCTAGGACTGATGGATATGCTCAAAGCAGGTCCTCAGAACACTGGTGCATAAGTGTGCAGAACACAGTGCTTACAGAAAAGAAAGAGCCAAGGGCTAGTGAGATGGTCAGCGGGCAAGGGCACTTGTTGCTCTGCTTGACAATCTGAGTTTGATCCCTAGAATCCACAAAGTGAAAACAGAAAAGCAAGTTCTGAAAAGTTGTCCTTTGACTTCTACAAACATGCCATGCACATGTGAGGTTACCCCTGCCCCCACTATTTAAAAAAGGGGGGGGGATCAAAATGGTTCCTGAGCTCCCATGACCCAGAGATAAAGCAGGCAAGACCATAAGCCTGGCAAGGACTGTGCGTGTGGCCCAGTGGGAGAGCCCTTGCCTAGGGCGTACTGGGCCCTGGCTTTTATTCCCAGCACTACTAGGAAACAGAAGCAAAGGGAACAGGGCTTCTCTGAGCGCTGCCAGCCCGCGTGGTGCACAAACACAGTTCTCCTGAGCCCCCCAAAGCACTCGGTCACGTTCACTGGATACACTTGCGCTCTTACTTGTGGATGTTGTGAGTGTTGGCAGGATCAGATTCTCTTTACGTTCATATTTTCCCCCCTTACAGTAAAACTATTTTTGGAATGTAACAGTAATACTACAAAGCATTTCTCTCTCTGGAGACCTCAGTCACTGTCTTTCTATGAGCATGTGCTAGAACACAGTGGCTCTCATCATGACATTTCCATGCAAATGTAACAGATGCCCCCCTTGCTCCCCACCTGCCTCTGCAGTGTTACTTCATTCCCTCCCAGTTCCTTTTGCATTTTAATGACCTTTGATCCCACCAAAAAAGCTAAATTCTACATATGGGAGAAAGCATGATGTTTGCCTTTCTGTGTTTGGTCTATTTCATTTTGCAGATGATTTTCAGTTTTATGCATTTCCTGTGAATGACATAATTTCGTTCTATGTCAATTCACTGTACAAAATTCATTAGGTGTAAGTACCACATTTTCTTTATCTTTTCATCTATCCATGGACACCTATGCCAATTCCATACTTTGCTGCTGAGATTAGTGACATAGTAAACATATCTCTGTGGCCTGCTGACTTAGATTCTTCCAGGCATACACCCAGAGTGATATCGCTGGATGATATGGTAACTTTTTAGTTTGAGGAACCTCCATACTGATTTCCATCGTGACTAAACTAATTTACATTCCTATGAACATTGCACATGCACACACACACATTTTTGCCAACATTTGTTCCTGTTTGTTTGATTTTTATACACACACACACACACACACACACACACACCATTTTTGTCAACATTTGTTCCTATTTAACTGATTTTTTACTGATTTTATATTTATTTAATTTATTTATTTGCTTTGTATGTGCGTGTGTGTGCATGTGTGTGAAAGAGAGAGAGAGAGAGAGAAGAGAGAGACAGAGAGCACCGTGTATCCCTGTGGGGGACCAACAGTGACTTTGGGAATCATACTGGGTCACATCTACCTCCTCCTTGCTTTGCTCTGGGATTTCCCAGGCTCCGCCCACCAGAAGTCAAACTGAAGTGCAGGCCTTGGCAGTTTCTGCCTAGTGTTTTTACATGGGACCTGGGATCTGAACTCAGGACCTTCTGCTTGCAAGGCAGAGTCTTAACCCCTAAGCCATCTCTCTAGCCCTCTGATTGATGTCTTGATGACAGCATTTGAACTAGAATAAGATGGACTCAATGTTCTTGTGATTCAGATTTCCTCAACTAACATTTTTAATGTAGTTCCTTTAAGAACTGTCCGTTCAGTTCAATTTCCCATATATTGTCAATTATTTGCTTTCTGTGTTCTATGATTTTTACGTGGCACTTATTTGCCCCACTCATTATCCAGTGACATCTTTGTGAAAGTAAATCGGACTACATATTTTTAAGCTGTTCAGCAGATACTTTCTCCAGAAGTATACCCGCGATACATCATTCATGCCCCATCTAGTGCCCAGGCGCATACCACTGCAGGTGACCCCGATGAAACTCAGTGAGACACACAGACAAACAGACAGAAAGGAGGGAAAGCAGTTGGGAAGAAGAAAGTTTTCAATGGGAGAAGGAGAGGGAATGGGATCAGGTAAAATGGGATGAAAACGATTGATAGTTTCATAATACATGGCATGCAGAATTTCAAACAATGAAATAAAATTGTAAAAAAGAAAATAAAAGAAAGCACATGTCCTGTGATAAGAGTCAGAGGGGATAAGACTGAGAAGTAGCCCCTGGGCACACCTATGAAGACTGAATCAGTTACAGCAGGCCTTCGAACAAACCTGTAGGAAACTGTTTTAATTTCATGATTGATGTGGGAAAAGATCCAGCCTGTGGTGGGCGGGGCCGCTGAGTGAGCTCGTTAGCATTTTTGGCAAGCAGGTCCGTTAGCACGCAGGCCTGCGCGGTGGTCCAGGCCTCCGCTCTTGCTGTGGATATGTCGTAGCCTGTTCCCTCAGCAACAGCTGATCCGACTTCTCCTGCCATGATGACGTATATCCTGGAACCATCAGACAGAATAGATATTCCCTGGATTCCCCTAAAAAGCAACAATCTTGAGTACTGTGATCTTCCTGAGCAGCCATGCCTCAGGCTTCCCAGTGTACCGTGCATGACATTGGAAAAGAAGATCAGAGAATTGACAGTGTTTTCCTTACAAAGATTTATGCCAGAGGCCAGGGGATCAATTTCCACCCCATCCATTTCCAGATTTGTCTTATACCTGTTGCATCCAACATGCAGATGTTGTAGTTCGCCTGCATGGTTGCTGATAAATGACCATCAAACGGCTTAAGGGAACAAAGGATTTATTGTCTCTTATGATTGTCTGGTTACAATTCTCAGTCCAGCTTGACAGGAGAGCATGCACCAACACCAGGGCCGAGGGAACTGGCCACACCACCTCTACAGAATGGCTGAGAGAGAGGAACGATCCTTACTTGCCAGACCAGCATGTTTGGCCAAGTGTACAGAAGAATGCTGACTCTCTCAACCAGCTCTCCGTGATTTATTCCAGGGTCTAGTCCCACCCATCATAGGCTGGGCCTTCCCCATCAGCTAAACAATCTCCTTCAGGTTTGCTGTGGGCTCAATTCAACTACTAATTCTGCACAAATGTGCCCAGAGCTCAAACCTGCAACTCTCAAGTTGACACCTGTGCCTGACTATGTCACTGGGGATAATAGAACTGAATCAAGACAAGGCTTCTCAACTCGAGAGCTGATAATCTACCAGGAGGAATATATTTATTGTCACCAGCCCATTAGTGCTGGTGTTCTTCGAAATGCTAAATCTGAGTATTTTCCACTGATACCTACTATGCATCCCTCTGTTCATTCAGTTGAACATCAAACACATATGGATGCCGCCATATTTCAACACTACCATGATGGTGAAATGAAAAAACAAAAATTTTTTTAGAATAGTGGTGTATTGATATGATCAATCATATGATAAATGGGGAGAATTTTAACTATTTGTATGATTCAAAATGAATAACAAAAAAAGCCAGTTTCTTGGTTGTGTCCCGGGACTTGAATGGTGACTTCCTGCTTTTTTTTCTTTTTTCCTTTAGGACCCTGATGGGAGCTTTGAAGCTGAACCTTGGGGGCGCTCCAGAGGGTCCCGCTGGAACAGGCAAGACGGAAACCACCAAAGATCTGGCCAAAGCTTTGGCCAAGCAGGTAAGGAAATGGCTCCGTCTCGCTGGCTCTTCCTGTCCCCTCTCTGCACCTCTGTCTAGGGTTGTGAGTGCGAAGCGCAGGACAATTTCATCTACTCTTGTGGGGGTTCATCTAGCAGGCAGAGCGGGGCCTGAGCTGGTTCAGTAGAAAGAGAGAGGAGCCCCCACCCCCGGTTTATGGTGCTGGCGATCCAGTTTCGAGGGAGTCCATCCTGACTTCTCGCTCTTTCTAGTGTGTGGTCTTCAATTGCTCTGATGGTTTGGATTACAAAGCCATGGGGAAGTTCTTCAAGGGCCTGGCCCAAGCTGGAGCCTGGGCCTGTTTCGACGAATTCAACAGGATTGAGGTAACCCTGCCTCTAGACTACGCCTCAGTGTGCATGGGGGTGTTTATTCTAGGCTCTCAGCTCCTTGTAAAAGAAGCCGTATAGCTCTCTGGCCCTTGCGTGGAGCAAGTACTTAATGGGCTGAGCGTGAACCACCATAAACTGAGATGAAGTGTGTATTTTAACCACATAGCCAACCTCCCTGTCTTCTTTGTTCATTCGCTGACTCACTCAAAAATTATTTGGGTAATTACTTCATGTCAGCCACTCGTGATATAAAGATGAGTAAGAAATAACCTTGTCTCTTAGATGGTTACAATCCAGTAAAGGGAGTAAAAATGAAATGAAACAAACAAAACAGATAGAAGTTTACAATAAGGGTAAAAAAGACACATCACAAAAGATGACTATCGGGTGGAGAATGAAAATCAAGAAGGTGAGCATGGAGTTTAAGCCAGTGAATACTGAATGCCTATGTGAAAATAAAGTACTATCTTATCTTCAAAGGTAAACTTCTTCCACATATACACACGCATACACATTCATGCACATACATAAACATACTCATACACACATGTATACATACTAAGGTACACACATTCAAATGTACACATATTTACACTTACACACACACACACACACATTCCTTTTCTTTGCCAAAGCCCCCAATTAGACCATGCTCCAAATATTGAACTCGAAGGTCTAGTTCTCAGATGACAGGTTCTTTCCTTGCCATGTGAAGGGGACTCTGGCATGCCAGCTGATGTTTGTGGGTTCTTGCTCGCTGCACGAGGGGCACCCTGGCAGAGCCTCTCATCTGGTATTCTGACCACAGGTGGAAGTGCTGTCAGTGGTAGCCCAGCAGATCCTCAGCATCCAACAAGCCATTATCCGGAAGCTGAAGACCT
Organism: Typhlomys cinereus; assembly: GCA_023101885.1. Taxonomy (NCBI): domain Eukaryota; kingdom Metazoa; phylum Chordata; class Mammalia; order Rodentia; family Platacanthomyidae; genus Typhlomys; species Typhlomys cinereus. The sequence goes on along the minus strand of JALPQD010000480.1, from coordinate 1,506,383 downwards.
TCATCTTTGAAGGCACCGAGCTCTCGCTGAACCCAACCTGTGCCGTCTTTATTACCATGAATCCTGGCTATGCTGGCAGGGCCGAGCTGCCAGATAACCTCAAGGTAAACATCAGCATGCATCCATAAGCATGGGCACATCCGTCCTAGCATGGAAGCCTCTTGAAGTGTACCCCCGAGGGTTTCTCAGAGAAGCCCAGCAGTAGGCACAGGTGGTATTTGTCACTGTGAGAGGAATGGTAGAGTGGCAAAGTGAAAAAGATAGTACTTGGTCCCAACAAGCAGTCACTTCTCCAAACTGATCTCATAGTGAGGGGGGGATATACATAAAGAAGACCAATGGTGAATAAAAAACAGTGAATGCTACCGTAAGCATCCATTTCAATTGTCTACACAGTCAGACAGGCAAGACAAGCGTGACACAGCCTGGTGAACTCCAAGATTCCAGTCTTCCATTGCCCTGCAGGAGTTGTTACATCTCTCTCTTTTTTTTTTTCCAAGAAAGGACAGAAATTTAGGGCTGATGCATGAAGTTGTGTAATTTTTAGATCCTGACTCAATGCAAAAAGAAAAATAATTACCAAGTGTCAAACAAAGTAGATTTACTTGGAAGAGAGCAGCAGAAAATTTAATATAGAGAACTCAAGAAAATCTGAACTAGACTACTGAGAGTTCCCTGTTTACTATTAAGCTGGCTACATACATCCGGGTAAGATTCCGTGCCAAGCAGGCGGCTCCAGCCAACTAGAGCTGCAGCAAAAGTGCATATCTGACCTCTGGAGGAAAAGGGGGGGAGGAGGAGGGGAAGGAGGAGGAGGAATAGGGGGAGGAGGAAGGGAAGAAGAGGGGGAGGAAAGAAGAAGAATGGAAAGGGTAAGAGAAGAGAGAGGAGAGAAGAGGGGAGAGGACTAGGCTGTCTTGAATGGAAAATGACCTTAAATGACCTTAACATATTGCTTTTGTGGAGGTAAAATTTGAAAGGATGTGAGACAGTTAAGTGTCCTCCTATGGGAGGAATCTGCTGTCTGGCTGCATGGAAAGAGTGACCAGGAAGAGATCAATAGTCCTGCTGCATTCTCAATGGCTCCAGCCTCTTGGATAGAAGTGGTGGAAAACAGGTAGACACATCCCCATCACCAACTTCAGCACGTGGTGCTCTGCCTACTAGAAGGACATTATGATTGTTGTCCTGGAATCTCTTCAAAGAGACCACTCCTCACTCCATGAATAGAAAAAAAGTCCAAGTGCTGTGTCGTGTGCTCCTCCCAGTAGATCCACACAGGCCAGTGAGTGTCAACATAGCATTTGGGCACAGTTGTTATAACCACTTTTTGTGCTCATCCCAACCAACAACCATGTGAGACCTCCAAAGTGACGTTCATGACATAGACATGATGCATAGGAAACATTGATGGATTCTAGTCCTGGCTCTGCTTCCAATTAGGTATGACAGTCAAACAAGTCCCTCACCCCCTAGATCTGATAAAATGATACAATAGCCAGTGTTTATTGAGTGCTGTACATCACATATATTTGTAAGTACCCCACCTATACCATATCATTTGGTCTCGTGATACTTCTGTGAAGAGCTAAAATGGTTAGTCCATTTTGACAGAAAAAGACTGAGTGTAAAAGGATTATATAACTTGCACATGACTAGTCTAAAGCAAAATATGAATCAGACCAGGTATTTCTTGATTTCAGAATTCTTGAGGTACACACTGGTCTTGCACTCTTAAGTGACAATCTGCCTGCCCAAGTTGCCACTGAGCATGTTCAGGTCCTTATTGGTCGTTTCTTTCCCAGGCCTTATTCCGGACAGTGGCCATGATGGTGCCAGATTACGCACTCATTGGAGAAATATCCCTCTACTCTATGGGTTTTCTGGACTCCAGGAGGTACGATTCTCTTGTTTCCCACTGGGTTTGAAAGGCCTTTAACAAGTAGCTTTTGGTGTGGTGGGTTCTAGGTGAGTGGATTGAGGTGGTGGGGAAACTCTAGTAACTTTCTTCCTCTCCCTGGCCAGTCTGAGAACACACAGTCCTGGCTTCACTCATCACCCCATTTTCTTTTTCATCTTCATGTGTACGTGGGATGTGGGGGGGGGGTAATGTGTCTACATGTTCAAATGTGTGTGAACATATGTGTGAAGTGGTGCACATGTGTGTGCGAATGCATGTGCATATAGAGGCCCAAGGTTAAGACATTCTCCATCTCTCCTCCATCTTATTCCTGGGAACTGGGTCTCAAATCAAACTCAGAGCAGATAGGGTTGTTGTGGCTAGCCAGCTTGTTCTAGGGATTTCCAGTCTCTGCCTTCCAAGGTTGTAATTGCAGGCAGGCTATTTTACATAGGACCTGGGATTTGAACTCTGCTTGCTCAAGATTTTTTTTTTTAAATCTGAACCACCTCCGCAGCCCTATTCCTGACTGAGAAATACCACCAGGTACCTCAGAAAGAACCTCTTCTCTGCTTACCCACACCCACACTCTATTAGCAATACAGAGCCCAACCATGCGTATACTCCCCACCCCCACACTAATACAGCCACAAAATAAATAAAAGTAAAACATATCAAATAAAATTATAATGCCTCATTTTCCAAGGATTGACTCAGCTAATAGTCCGATGCTTATTTCCAAACCTGCATGTGTGCACAGCACCCATATATTCACACACACACACATGCGCGCGCGCGTGCACCGCGCGCATGAAAGCATATAGTACAATTTGCTCTGCAGTGCATGTTATGTGTTTGTACTGGCTGTTTTTCATCCTGGCTTTTAAAGAAAGTTGTGTTTCCTTAGCTCGCTGTGGTGGTAATTCTGCCAAAAGGTTGGCAGATGATGGGCTTATTCATCAAGTGCTTGGACAAGCCGAGTTTCTGAAAGGGCTGGAACAGTGGTCTGCAGACATGTCTTTACCCTCACAGTCTTGCTCAGAAGATTGTCGCCACCTACCGCCTGTGCTCTGAGCAACTCTCGTCCCAGCATCACTACGACTATGGCATGCGGGCCGTGAAGTCGGTGCTCACAGCCGCCGGCAACCTGAAGCTCAAGTACCCTCAGGAGAACGAAAGCGTTTTGCTGCTCCGGGCCTTGCTGGACGTCAACCTGGCCAAGTTCTTGGCTCAGGATGTCCCTCTGTTTCAGGTATGCCAGCTTGGACCTTGGCCAAGGACCCAGTCTCACCTCGGGAAGATGAGATAGTTTCTTCAGCATCTGCCCACACATCACATCTCACCTTTCTTTATTCTACTCACCATTCCTTGGGTGGCCAATACACATCTGTGTGGACAGAGGCCACCAGTCAACCTTAGGTGTTTTCCTCTGCCACTCTCCATCTTAAATCTTGAGATAATCTCCCATTGAACCTGGAGCTCATGGATTTGACAACACTAGTTCACCAGCAACTCCCAGGGATCCCTCTGTTCCCAGCCTTCCTGGGACTGAAATTACAGGCCTGTAATTTCATCAAGTTTACCTGAGTGGTGGGGATCTTTACCAGGTCCCCAAGCTTGCATGGTAAGCATCGTGTTGACTGAGACCTTTTCCCTTTCCCAGCCCCACAACACCTGTGCCTGACTCTCCCTCCATGTTAATAATGGTACTATTGAGGCCCTGATTTAGTTGATGCCATTTGCTGTTGGATTTAGATAGTGGTTTTATCCAATGCAGTTACTTTCTTTTGTAACTAATTTAATGCTTGTCTTCCTTGCCAGGCTGTGAGTTGCATAAAGACAGAAATTGCCTATCTCATTCATTCTCAGCATGGCGACTAGAAAACATTGTTGCAAACTCATTAAATATTTACTGATTTCTAAAACTATTTGGAAGGGAAAGCACAATTCATGAAGCTAGTGTTTGTAATTTTCAATGAATTTTGGTCCGGGAGAAATGAGCTTTGGAAATTTTCCAGCATTTCATCTGTCCGTAGATCTCATTTTAGAACAGCGGTGAGCTACATACCTGACATGTCATTGTTTCTGCTCTCTCTTGAATTCTTGTTTTACAGGGAATTATCTCAGATTTATTCCCTGGAGTCATTCTTCCAAAGCCAGACTATGAAGTTTTCCTGGAAGCACTGAACGAAAACATCAAGAAGATGAAGCTCCAACCAGTACCTTGGTTTATTGGGAAGATCATCCAGGTTGGTTCCTTATATCCAATGGTAATGTCCTAGTTCTATGGTCTCCTGAAGTCAGGAACTAGAAAGACTAAGTAAGGCAGATGGGCGCTGCATTGACGGCAGCTAGAGGGGACCAAAAAAGAGACAGAGACAGATCTGCCTCCGGCATTTGTTTCTAACAATTGAAGTTTAAAATTCAGCATGTTAGCCAGGTGTATCATGGTGGACACGTGTAATTCTGGAATTCAGGAGGTTGAGGTAGGAATCTCCCTATATCTCAAGTCGAGGCCCTAGCTCCATCCCTGAGAGCTCTCTTTGGCTCATTCTTCTCATGTATAAAAGGTAGTTAGTGATACCTGAGTAATCGAAATCCTCTGAGCAATCATGTGATATTTATTATATAGATAAGCAGAGAACAAATAGTGCTTCCTATCTTTTAAGCAATCTATATTCATTTAACCAAAACATTTAAGTAATATTTTATTATATCATAATTTCATGCATGTATGCAATGTGTCTTGATCATATCCATGTGTACTCCTATCATCTCCTCCAAGACTCCTGCCAATATGCTCTTCCTCATACCATCACATACTTTTTTTTTTTTTTTTGGTAACCCACTGAGACCCTCTGCATATGGGTTCAGGGTCATTCCTTGAAGCATCACCCATCTGTCAGCTGCAACACCCCCTTCCCCAGTAGCCACCAACTATCCATAGCTCCTTGGCTAGGGAAGGGAGGGTGCAGTGGTTAACTCCCCCCCCCCCTTGTGATGCTCTTCTCAGATCTATGAGATGATGTTGGTAAGACATGGCTACATGATTGTCGGAGACCCTATGGGCGGCAAGACCTCGGCTTATAAAGTGCTGGCTGCAGCTCTGGGTGACTTACACGCAGGTAAAGTTCACACCTCGGCTTCTAGGGAGGTCATGACTGTGCGGTTGGCTGACTGCAAGGCAATGCCAGGCTGTGGGTTTTGCCAGCCTTGGATGGAGATGTTAGAGCTAGAAATAGAACACAGCACAACAATGTGTGCAGGAGGAACATGAAAAGTAGGATAGAGGAGCTTCTAACAGGGGCCTTCCTTGAATGCTGGAGGGGTGTTATCATCTGCTTAGCAATGGCTCCCCCAAGGGCTCCCCAAGGAGAGAGAGGGAAAAAAATCTTGTTGTGGGCTTTGACAAAACTGGCTCAAAAGCAAACCCACACCATTGTTTCTTTCCATCTGTTATTCCCTTTTTTTCTCACCTCTATTTTCTTTTCTTCCCTCCATCACTCCTAGCCTACCTTCTTTCCTTTGAAGGTGGGAGACAAGAGCACATCTTTGCAATCAAACTTAGGCTAACAACCTAACCTAACCTTTCATCTCCTCTGTTTCTCCAGCTCTGAAATGGGATTGTTTTGAGAATTTGATACTGTAGATAAATACATGGTGCCAACTTCACACGTGGAAGCCATGTTTCACTGCCAAATATACCATTTAGGGATCTTTTTTCCTCGTTTTGCTTATTTGCTTGATATAATATGCAGACCTGTCGCTTTGAAAAGCAGCCCTATGGTACACATTTGTTTACATAACCTCTTCACCTTAAATTACTGAGGCTGGAGAGACAGCTCTAGCTTCTGCAATCAGAAGGACCTCAATCCGGATCCCAGATCCCACTTTTAAAACACTGGACAGAAGTACCAGTGGCCTGCACTTCTGACTCTGGAAGGCAGAGCCTGGGAAACTCCAGAGCAAAACATTAAGGAAGTGGCAATAAGTAAGAATGATTCCTGAAATCACCAGTGCCTACACACACACACACACACACACACACACATACACACACACACACACACACCCCAGCACCTACATGCAAATAAATAAACCATTGTCTGCATTCATTATTTATTTATTAATTATAGCTCATTATTAATATAGCCCAGGTGAGTCTCAATTCTTGATTCCCCTGCCTCCATCTCCCAAGCTGGGTTACACTGGGTATGTACCACCACACAGGTAAAATTGTTTGCAGATGAATTTTTATGAGTCAATTGATGTTAAGTTTTTGAGACATTTGCTTTGGGGATTTAACTCATCCTTAATAACTAATTTGGACATTTCAGCTTTAAGTACAGCATTACTTTTAGCATTCGAATATATTTTAAGAAACTGGAAAAGAAATCAAAGGAGTCTACATTATTGTCTGCGCCTTTAGGGGTCTACAGAAATAGTCCTTTATTTAGGGCATAGCTTGTGCACTCTGACGGTTCTTTGCTTGAAAGGTCACGTAGATAGTGAAGAGTTCTGAAGACAGTATTGTGGATGAACGTGATACCATTGAGCACTCCACAGGGGTGACATTGAAACGTCTTAGGTCATATATACTCTGCCATGGTAAAAATAAATAAAAAATAATTTTAAAATGAAAAAAGAAAGCAAAAGAATATAATGCTATTTTTTTCATGTCATTAAATACATATGTTGTACCATCTATCTGTCAGACTTACTGTTCCATTTGGTTTCTGACGCACCAATAATATGCAATTCTCAGGAGCAAATGTCACTGAGTAGTTGAGAAAAGGGTTTCAGGGCCTAACTAGCCCTTCAGATAGAGGACAGTAGTGATGGTTTTTTTTAGAATCTTTTTACCTGTGAGCAGTTTCATTGTCCTAGTCCAAAGTCAAGATTCTCAGAGTAACTAAGACACAAAAGGAGAACTTTTCTCTAATATTCAAGTTTTTGGGACCAAGTCAGATGTTTTTAGTTCTGAACTTGACATTTTCTCGGTTTGAAACCAGACTCACAAGAAAGCACAGTGAAAACAGGTGGCTTAGGTAATAGGAGGCATAGTCTATTCGGATAGCCTGATCTTGATAGGAACCGAAGGCACATTTGATAAGACTCTCCTTGGCTTGCATACTCAGCAAGGCTTCTCCATTTATTTTGATTCTTTTAGAGTTGCATGCATGAACACAATGAATTCGTATTATTTTCACCCTTACTTGTCCAATCCCATCTCTTCTCCTTTTCCTGCTACAAGCCTTCTTCCCAACTAGTCACCCTCCTACTTAGGTTATGTCTTTCTGTATGTGTGGCCCATTGACTTCCATCTGGATTACCTTTGAGGTCATGTGCTCAGGCGCTTGCAGGAGTGTGGAGCAGCGACAGTGGCTCTACTCTTGAGGAAAGCAGCTCCCCTCCCCTATCCAGCACTGACCCTCAGTCTCTCAGGGAGGTGTGGAGCGTCTTGAGATCGTTCCCCTTCCATAGTGAGATCCCGTGCAGCTCTTGTAGAAGTAGACGCAGCTGCAGGATTTCACAGTGCGGCAGCCCTGTTGCATCCACAGATATTATCTGGCTGCACCCCTCTTCTCCTTTAGGCTTTACATTCTTTTTTTTTTTTTTTAACGTGGGACCTGGGATCCGAACTCAGAACCTTCTGCTTGTGAGACAGAGTCACAACCCCTGAGCCATCTCTCCAGCCCCATAGGCTTTACATTCTTACAACCCCCTCTTCCACAATATTCCCTGAGTCTTGAAGTTGAAGGGGTTGCTTAGATGTCCCATTTTGGAAAGCTTGTCAACTTTGAGGTAACCTTTTCTCTTGTCCAATGCCTGGCCTTCCCAGATCCTTGGTAACATGTTGGACTTTCTCATTCAGCCCACAAGATGGAGGAGTTTGCCGTGGAGTTCAAGATCATCAACCCCAAGGCCATCACCATGGGGCAGTTGTATGGCTGCTTCGATGCGGTGAGTCACGAGTGGACAGATGGTGTCCTCGCCAATGCTTTCAGAGAGCAAGCATCTTCCATGTCTGATGATCGCAAGTGGATTATATTTGATGGGCCGGTGGATGCAGTGTGGATTGAAAATATGAATACCGTTCTGGATGACAATAAAAAGGTAACTCATCACTTACTCATGAGCGAAGTATGAACGTATGAACTCTTCCTGTTACAATGAATGATAAAAACTATACAAAGACATGCATTTATTACCCTACAGTAAACCACATGAAAATAACAGCTACCAGTTCATGAGTTATGCTTCTGCTCTCATTGGCAGGCAGCAAACTGAATGTAGTGAAAGACAATGTATGAGCATTTAAAATCTCCATGCTGGGTTTTTTTTCTGATGTAATTATGAGTATATATTTCACAAAAAGTTTAAAATGACAGAAAACAAATATTCAATAATAGATCAAATTCAACCCTAAAAAAGAAACAGAAACAAAATCAAAAAAAAATCCGCTGCTGGCATCAGGCTGAACTCAGGACTAAGAGTAGAAGTCAGTGGTAGAAAAGTTTCTGAGCGTGTACAAGGTCCTGAGGTTTATCTCAGCACTGACAAAAAAAAAAAGGTTTTTTGAAGCCATCAGTGTACCATTGAACTGTGTTTACACACATTAAGCTGCATAACTTGATCTTATTATTTGTTAAGGTAAAAGGAAATGGGGTTGCTGGTAATTAAATAATCTAATACATATGGGCATATATTTCATTTATTACTTATGTAATATTAGTAAAGTTTATTAATCTAACATTTAATGGCTTAAAACAAGTAATTTTTTCTTCATGTAATTTTTTCTTCATGATTTTGAGAGAATTTCTCTGGGCGATTGCTTGTTTCTTCTCATGATTTCACCTGGGGCTGGAAAATCTACATCCATCATGATTTCTTCAGTATCTGGGTATCTTTTATTCTAGTCTCACCTTTCTTTTTCCAAACAGTACCTCAAAATTAGGGAGGGTATAGCCAAGTATGTGGGAGGCCCTGAGTTTGATGCTCACTGTCACAAAACAATAATAAGCTGTAGTAAATATCATTATTTCTTTTTTTATTTTTTTTATTTTATTCAATTGTGCGTGTATGCTTGTGTGTGCGTGTATGTATGTATGTGCGTGTATGTATGTGTATGTGTAGAACCAAGGACGAATTCGGGAACCACCATGGACCGCCTCCATCTCCTCCTTGTTTACTCTGCTCCGGGATTCACAGGCTCCGCCCTACCAGGACCAGAAATACAGGCCGCCCCCGCTTCCACCCGGGGTCTAGGATCCGAACTCAGGACCTTCCACCTGCAAAGCAGAGGCTTAACCCCTGAGCCACCTCTCCAGCCCCAATATCATTATTTCATCTGTCCACATTGCTTGGACTTCTCATTTACTGATATCTGGGTGTTGACATTTCTTATTGGTAATTGACTTCCAAAAGACAGCAAGTGGACATTTCCAAGAATTAAGGGTCAAGCTTGAAAACAATACTGAATCACCTTCTCTGACTCTGCTGTTCAAAGACATCACAGGACTTGCCTGGATTAGACTGAGTAAGACAGTAGACTCTATCTCTTGATGGGGTGGACAAGATCAGAGTGCAAGCATGCATGTGGGATATAAGGTATTATTGCAGCGGTCTTTGAAAAGTGTACTTTCCTGAGCCCCTCCTGGGCAAGGAAGAAAGCTACACCCTGCAAAGATGCTCAGAGTCTAGCTGTACACTACTTCCTGCAAGGATGTGTCTGCAAACACAGAGTTTCAGTGGCCTTTCATTCCATTCCAAAAAAGATCTGTAGAGAGATTATTGTCACTCCAGCCATGGAATGAGCCACTTGGAGGGGCTGGAGGGGAATGTTTTGTCAAAGATTTACGTGAACAAAGCAGAGTTAGAATACACAGCTAAAATTCTATCTTAAGCTGAGTCTGGTAACATAAGCTGAGATACCAGCTATTGGAAGACTGAGGCAGGAAAATCACAACCTCAAAGCCTGCCTGGGCTATAAAGCAAATTCAAGGCCAGCTTGGACAGTTTCGTGAGACCTGTCTCAAAATGATAATCTTAGTAATTATTATGATGATGATTATTACTTAAAACACAAAGAAAAAAGAACCAAGAAACCAATAAGCCCTGATAACTTCTCAATTCTTTATCTCAGGTTGCAATTCAATGATTTCCTTTCCCCATCTCTAAAATTACAAGTTGCTCAGCTACCACAGTGTTTTCCAGCCACTTCTTCTGCTCAGTTTTTTTTCCCCACAGAAGCCTTTCATCATTTTGTCTCTGTACATTTTGCTCGCCATCTGTCTGCTCCCAGCAGAATGCAAACCCCAAAGGACGGGAATGTCCTCTGTTTCATCCTGTGCTCTTGCGGTGGTGCCTGACACACAGTAGATGCTTAAGGCATATTTGTGGAATGCTTTTGAGTCAGTTCTGCCTCCACCGAGACACCATCCACGTGCAGGACCTTCGCCCCCACACTCATCCCTCTGCTTTGCATTTCCAGTTGTGTTTAATGAGTGGAGAGATCATACAGATGAGCCCCAAAATGAGCCTGATATTTGAACCAGCAGACCTGGAGCAGGCCTCCCCGGCCACTGTGAGCAGGTGAGTCCGGGAGTAAGAGTGACTCCCTGTGATTGTGGCAGGAGGGAAAGTTCTAAGCATCTGCAAACACGATCACCACTCTGCTCTAATAAATACATGACCCAAACAATTTATGAGAAAGGACAATTTATTCATATTCTAGGCTACAGTCCATTATGGGAGGAAGGTTTATAGCCTGGAGAACTGGCCATACCATGTCCACAAAGAGCTGAGAAAGGACAAAGACCACAGCATACCTTCAAACTGGACAGTCTAACAAAGACGACAGATTTTTTCCCTCCATCTTCTCTACCTCCCCAGGAAAGGTCACAACCACTACATTAGATAATCTCCCACAGAGTTGCTTAGAGGGTTGCCTTAACTAAGTAATTCTTCATAGATGTGTCTAAAGGCTCAGTTTTCAGCTGCCAAGTTAGCACCTAAAATTAACTGCCACACCCACGCTATTCACTTTTCACTTAGATTTGAAGTACGCTCCATCTTCAACCAACACTACACTGCTAGTAGAAGTCTCAAATGAAACAAGCAGTTTGGAAGAGGTTGATGTTATCTCCTAAATTTAACTTTCATTGACCCTTCCTCTCACAAGCTGTCAAACCCAGGGCTTGCCAATGCTAGGCAAGCCCCACACCACTGAAGTATTTCTATGTAAGAAAACTGCAAGAATAATAGTTATGTCAGTTACAAAACTCTGACAGGGTATTAAGCAGCAAGTTGGATGGTCTGCGCATGTTCGTTAAAATTGTCCTTTTTGATGAGCACATCCCTCCTACTTTTTATGTATGGGAAAACGGAGGTACAGTCACTAGTGACACGATTTACTTCTTCGATTCTCAGAACATACTCATAGCAGCATAACAACCATAATAAGCACTTAGGAACAGCTCAAATGTCCATCAAGAGGAATGACTGAGTAAGGTGTAATACAATCAGGTATCATATGTATCCATCTCATAAAAAGATAAATGAGCTGCATTGATGTAGAGCTATACAAATATATCAATAAATATATTATGGATAAAGTCTTACAAATAACAGTAACCCACAAATACTAGCTACAATATGGCACCCCTGTTAAATTGCTTTTTAAAAAATCAACTAAAAACTGTGTGTTTGTATGTATGTATTTATTGGTTGCTTTTGAGTGAGTTGATCAAAATACCTGACAGAAACAACATAAGGAATTAGACATTTGCATGTGAGAAGAAAATAAAGTTTAACCAGAAAAGTGAAGAAGAAAGGAGAAGGAGAAATAATAGCTTAAGAAAGGAAGGGCTTATGTTGGTGGATGATCGCACAGGCTTTGAGTCCATCGCGATGGCGAAGGTAGAATCAACCAATTCACATCTTGATGGTGGAACAGGGATGGCTGAGGTTGTCCACATCACTGTGAATCAAGGAGCGAGGAGCAGAGCGAACCAGGAGCAGAGCTAGAGCCTTCAAAGATCCTTCACTAGTCACTTGTTTCCTCCAGCTGGGCCCCATCTTTGTGATTGCACAACCTCTCCAAGCAGGACCCCAGCTGGGGAACTCACAACTCTGTAGGGGACATTTCAAATTCAAACCACACATGCATGCATTAGGATACTGTAAAACTAAGAAGGAAAGAAATCGATTCATGTGTCACCTCAGTGGGGCTACCCTAGGGAAATAGAATGAGATGGTAGTTAATAAATGCAGTCATTATCAAGATCCATGATGACTCTTGCATGCCATACTTTTGATGTCACCGAACGAGCACACCCAGCCTGTTTGTCTGTGCTTCCAGATGTGGGATGATCTACATGGAGGCCCACCAGCTAGGCTGGAAACCCCTGAAGGACTCATACATGGATACCTTGCCCTCGTGTCTCACCACGGAACACACAGAACTGGTAAGACCTGGGCCCTCCCTCCCACCCTGCTCATCACCCCCAGTTTCTGACTCATCTCAAGGACTTCATAGGCCTGTCTTCACTTTTCACCGTTCCGGGAGGCTGAGAAAGAACAGGTACTCCCTTCCGATTCCCTTATCTCGTTTCCTGGCTACCTGCCATTTCTCCAACTTCTCCATATGGTGGAGGTGGCGCACAGTGCAGTTGCTTTCTCCTTTCTGTACAGAGTGACCTTCTCTGTCACTCACGAGCTCAGCAGTGGAAAGTCCCAGTGGCAAGGAATGTTCTTGATGGTGACGACAGCACTGCTTCTTCCCCCACCATGCCGCTAGCAGATGTATCCACAGGGGTAGCTGTTGAAACGAAGCACCTCAGGAAGGGTCCTGTCTCTCTGTGCTTTCATTCCAAACCTTTCAGAAGAAAGCTGGTAGAAACGTTTTCCTTTTTCCCATCCTGAAAGTTGGAAAAGTTGAGGCTGTGTGCGTTTCTGCTCACTCTGAAAGACCAGGGAAGCAGGAATGGAAAGCCTCTGTCTTTGGTACATCATGCCCTTCCCTGAGGGAGGAGAGTTTTAGGAAATTCTCCCATGGAGGAATCTAAACGGGTTGGGTTCTTTCCTGCTATGGAAGCACTCTATGGGTTTACGTAGTCTATCCATCCATGTAAAATGCATGAGCCCATGTGTGCAAGTGTGTGTCCACATAACCATCCAGATACACACACACACACACACACACACACACACACACACACACACACACACGAGCCACCAAGACCCCATGTCCATCAGGAGCTGTCAGGAACTCCTTCACACAATATTCTTGGCACGAAGTCTACCCCTTCTCAAGGCCCATGCCCTCTGTCATCTATCCTGCCTCCTCTGTGACCTATCAGAATCTCTGCAAACCCAGCTCATTGCATCTTATTTCCACTCTTAGAAAACTCCAGCTTCTACCACTTTGACCCCTTTACACTTTTTATTCCACATACTGGAAGTTCTTGCTCATAGATATCTCGGCTTTACCATCCAGCTCTCAGCATATAGGTCTCCTTGCTGGGCCTGTAGCTCAGAGACCAAATGCTTGCCAAGCATATAGGAACTTTGAGCTCAACCTTACTGCCAAAAAAGAAAAAAAGAAAAAGAGAGAGGGAAGGAGGGAGGGAGGAGTGCTAAAGCTCTCCTCCTCCAAGAAGTTTTCCCTGACCATACTGTTTAAGCACTTCCATTGTAACATTTTTATTTCTGGCTGACACTCCTATGCCCTGTATATGTTTTATTGAGTTTTCTGCTTGTTTAGTTATTGTTTGCCTATCCCGCTCCTCAGATTGTATACTGGCAAGAGTCCTGTCTATTTTGTCCATCATTTATTCTCAATACTATTTACCACAATGCAATTCATAGATGCTCAACAAATATGTGCTTGATGAACAAATACCAATACTCTTCTGCTTAAGGAAGGGGCATATCCCACCAATCTCATAATACATTGAAAGTGTCCTAAATCAAAATGCATTTAACCCATGTAACTAGACATCATGGCTTAGCAATATGGTGCCCTATTGTGCTTCTTGCCCTGCTAGTTGCATGGGAGACTGGCTTGCTTTGGTGGTCCAGCATCCTGAGAGGGCATTGCACAATTTGTCCATAAAAAGATCAAAATTCAAAATTTGAAATATATGAACTGCGAAACTACCCTCAAAAGCCATCGGCAGTCATGCCAGCATCTCCCTTCTCCTGGGGCGGGCTGGGCCCTTGGTCTCCATGGTCTCACAGGCTCTCCGCTCTCAGGTGGAGGACATGTTCATGTGGCTTATACATCCCAGCCTGGAATTTGTTCGCCTTAATTGCAAATTTGTGGTCCACACATCTCCCATCCACCTGGCCTTCTCAATGATGCGACTATACTCCTCTCTGTTAGGTAAGTGCCACCTGTGCATCTCAATCCTTATTGGGGGACAGGTATACCAGGACTCTATTTTTCTTTCTCTTTTCTTTTTCATGTTCTCATAGTTAGGCATAGGTGTCAACTTGACAGTTGAGGGTTTGAGCTCTGGGCACATTTGTAGAGAATTAGGGGTTGAGTTAGGCCCAGAGCAGACCTGCAGGAGATTGTCTAGCTGATAGGGAAGGCCCAGCCCATGGTGGGTGGGATTAGGCCCTGGAATAAAATACAAAGAGCTGGTTGAGAAAGTTAGCATCCTTGTGTACACTTGGCCTGACATGCTAGTCTGGCAAGTAAGGATCGTCTCTCTCTCTCAGTCCATTACATAGAGATGGTGTGACAGTTCCCTTGGCCTGGTGTTGGTGCGTGCTCTCCCGTCAAGCTGGACTGAGAACTATAACCAGACTGTTGTAAAGAAATAAACCCAGTGTTCCCTTAAGCCATTTGATGGTCATTTATCAGCAACCATGCAGGCAAACTGCAACATACATGCATGTGAGGTTGTAGTGGTGGAGGTGGTGGTAGTGAGTTTATGTGGGGGGAGGGGCATGTGTGTGCACATATGTACACACGAGCATGTGGAGACCTGCTGATGTCAGGAATCTTTCTGTATCACTTTCTGCTCTGCTCAGTGAGGCAGTTTTCCAAGCTCATCAACCTGACTAGTCTCACTAGCCAGTTTGCTCCAAGGATCTCTGCTATCCAATGCTAGGGTTTCACATGAGCTACCATACCCACCCAGCACTTCTATGGGTTCTGGGGGTCTAAACTCCAATGTTCAACACCTTCTCAGAAAGTTCTTTAACAACTGACATCTCCCTACCTCTTGTCCTTGGCTCTTGCTTCTACTCTAATGGCTTTTGAGTTCCCTTTGAGTTTCAATTGGATGAGAGACTTGGACAAGAACAAGTGAGTCTGAATCAAAAGTAATGGAGTTTCATGAAAAAAAATTGTATATTTTGTCTTAATGTGACATTGATTTTTTGTGGTTGTTACAAATGACCCCATCCTTCCTTCCTCTACAGAGAGTTTCTCAACCACACTAAGAGAGTAATAATGAATGATCCTTGTAATATCACTGGGATTATCTGACAAAAGGAGGAGTTAGATGATGTATTTGAATATATCTCTGAAAAAAAAAACTATTTAAACTTGTTAAGAAAACTTAGGGGCCCTGAAGAAAAATGACTCAGTTGGTAAAGTGCTTTGCCATAAAAGTATTAGAACCTGAATTCAGTTTCCAGAACCCACTTTTAAAAAATTGGACAGGACAGCAAATGATTGTACATATAGCACTGGGAAGGTGGAGACAGGTAGATCCTTGGGTCTTGCTAGCCAGCCAGACTCGTCAAATTAGCCACTTTCAGGCCAATTAGAAACACTATCTCCAAAACCAAGGTGGGGGCTGGGGAGATGGCTCAGGGGTTAAGCTTCTGTCTTCAAGCAAAAGGACCTGAGTTTGAATCCCCAGATCCCATGTGAAAATACCAGGTGGAAAGGAAAGCGGTCTGCAGTTCTGACCCTATTAGGGAAAACCTGTGAAGCCCCCGCGCAAAGCTATAAATAAGGAGGCAGAGCAACCAGGATGATTCCTGAAATCATCTTTGGGCTTCCACAGACACACACACTGAAGTATACCCTCTGGCACATACACACACACACACACACACACACACACACACACACACACACACACACACACACACACACACGCACATACACACACACACACACGCACGCACACACACACACACACACACACACACACACACACTCACAATAAGGTGAATGACATCTAAGGAGTACTATCCAAGGCTGACCTCTGGACTTCGTGTACATATACATACATATGCATACATACCCTCTGTACAAACATGCACACAAAGAAAGAAAACCTACAAGAATATGAATTCACAAAACACATAGCTGTACTAGAAGAGAACTAATCATGTTAGTTTCTGAAACCAGGAAACTTTTTCAGCATATTTGAAACAATCATCCTGTGATTTATGCTCTTCCCAAGGTATAATTGCATATATTCATAACTGTTTTGCATAAATCAGCTTTCACTGGAATCTACTGCAAATGACAAAAGACGGAGGCATCCAGAGAACTTTTATTGGATGCCATTTCTTTTTCAAGTTGGCATGTAACTCAAACTTATGATAAATCTTTATAGCTTTTGACACATAAACATATTTCCTCAGCTAATTTTCCCCAAACCATTGTAAGATATAAATTTAAAAAATGTAACACAGTTAACGGTTGAGTAGGGAACTGCTAAATATTGTTTGATTTTTAAGAAAATTAGATTTTGGAACTTTTTTAAGAAGCACATCAATTGCACGCAAGACCGTATATTTGCATTTTTATTTATAAATATGTATTTTTCCAAGTTCTGTCTATAGTCCTTATATAGCATTTCCTAGTAAAAAGTACCATCATGAGAAATGGACTTATTGTCCCGGCCCTTGCTCATCTCTTCCACCTTCCTTATTATGCAACTATGAAATCTCCTAATACTGTAAAAACTGGAGTCCAGGCTTAAATTAAGTATGTGTAGTTGGCTTAAGAACTCTAACTTTCCAGTTCTATCAGTGTTAAAATGCAAGAACATTGAGCTGAGAAGATGGCTCAGCAGTTAATATCTGACCAAAATAACAAACCAGAGGACCAGAGATCCAATGCTTAAATCCTATGTAAAAAGTATGCAATGCAAGTAGGTATGTTAACCCTCTTGTAATTCCAGTCTTATTTTTTTCCCATGTGTAAGCTTGAGTATGTATGTGTATGTGGGTATGTGTGGGTGTGTGTGGTTGTCTGTAGAAGAGGGTACTGTGTTTGCCTGTGGAGGCCCAAGGGTGACATTGTCTTGCTCTGGGGTTTCCCAGGTTCTACCTTCCAGGACCTGAAGTGCAGGCCACTACCATTTCTACCTGTCCTTTTTACATGGGATCTGGGATCCGAACTCAGGTTCTTTGCTTGTGAGGCAAAGGCTTAACCCCTGAGCCGTCTTTCTAGTTCCCAATTCCAGCCTAATTTATCAAAGTATATACTTACATTTCTTTCAGCTTGTAGGTTACGATACAATGATGTAATTATTCTGTTGTTAAAATGGTATTGGCCTTGGGGAGGGGGACGACTTCTTTGGGTTGTTTCTTTGTCTTCTAATATGCTACCATCCTTTTTCAAGCACATTCTTATTTTCAGTCACTATCAGCTAGTCTTGCATTTTTATTTTTCTTGGTTCACCCTATCATCAACTACTATGTTCTTCATATTGTCGAGCAGTATTTAGAAACAAAGATAAAGACACCAGAGGTGTTCAGTATTACCAAAAGAACCTTTAGATACTTTTATGTGCTGCTGGGAGAAAGAGCAAATGGGTTGACAGACCAAGGCTGGAAGATTCAGTGATAAAAATGCAGCAGACTCCTGGTAACCATGGGCAGCCTTCCTGTAGGGGTAAAGCTCTAGTGGGAGCAAGAAGACAGCTCACATTCAAACCATTGCAAGGAAGAAGACAAAGTTAATCTAATTTTTAGGTTCTGTTCTTGGCTTATTCTTTCACTGAAACAAAGAAGCCAATCTACTGTCTTGCTACTCAAAGTACAATGATAAGAAACATTGTGTCACCTGGGAGCTCATTAGAAAAGAGGAGTGTTGGATGATCTGAACCATAATCTGCTACTTTACACATCTCTGAAGGGTTAGTGTGTCCATTAAAGTTTAAGTTTAATTGGAACAGAACTAGGACTTTGAAGTGAGCCAAATTTAGTTCTATAATTTTATCTCTGTAATCCATGGCCTTTGTGACCCTTAATTCGACTTATCTAAAATGAGATTAACCATACATTTTTCTTAAGTGTGTTGTGTAGGTGAAATAAAGGTGTATGCAGATTGAGAATATCCCATCAAAATGGTGGAGTAGGAAGAATGCAGAACAATTCTATCTGGATAACAACTGAACTAGGTGAATTTGTCTGATATAACTATTTTTGGAAGTCTGGAACCTATTCCAGGACTTGCCATTTGCAGAGAAGTTTGGAAAACAAATTGCTATTAATTTTGTTTATTTTTAGCTTTTGTTATGGAAGTAGCTCCCCTTCACCAGCCCCTCAGTACTTTGGCTACTACACATCTGTCCCAGGAGACTTTGCCCACAGGCTGCAGGGGCTGGGTAGACAGTAAAGACCTCATCCTCCAAATACCAGGAATCTCTGTTGTGACTGCTTCTGATTTCAGAGGTCCAGACCTAGAGGAACTGGCTATCATAGCACCTCTACCTCACACACAGTGATCACAAATCTATCCCCTTGGGATGAAGTGGTTTCTGAAAACTAGAGAGGAACATAGTGGTTTTTCAGTTTTCCACTTTTGGTAGCTAGGTACTTAGGTACTAGGATGTCCAAAACAGCCACTTACATAAAATAGCTTAGAAAATCACCTTTCTTGGAAAGAGTGTAGCCTCAAAAAAACCCGTGAGGGTATATTAAATTTATACCTCTGCTTCATCCCCAGAGACAACTACCAAAACAGTCACGTGACTTTACTGACACGTGAACAGACCTCTGTTGACCCCAGATAGGGCCCAGATGCCAAACCAAAGAAACGATCTCTAAGTTAAGCTTAGTAGATCAGTGAGTTTATTGGAGTTGCAGGCGCATGCCTGACTCAAAGGCAGCTGCATCACCAAAAGCCCCCCGCCCTCCAAGCACAGGTGACCACTGGCCCAAAGCTGCATTGCAGGTGGCCCAGCCAATCTTATCTCCTCTTGCAGCAGTCGTTTACTGATTTTGTAACATGGGGAGGAGGCCTATGACTCTAGTAGCCTTCCAGGCTTAAGTTTCCTTAACTGTCTGAAACTTGTAAGTTTCATTTACTTCCTGAGTCCTTGAATCCTTCCTCTCACCTCCAGGAGGGAATGTTTTCAGTGGAGGAAAAAACTACACAATGCGTCAAACAAACAAGGCATGAAATTGCCTCAACTTAATAAAAATCCATCAATGAAAAACCTACAACCTACATCATACTCAACATGAAAAACCTAAAGCTTTTTTCTCTTTAATTGGGAACAAGGCAAGGATGCCTGAGCTCACCACTTCCATTAAAACAGCAATAGCTCTAGCATGCGCTTTCCAGCCCAAATGAAGGAGTCAACAAGCACACCTTGGTATAATCACACAATGAAGCATAATTCAGCCCAAAAAAGAAGGAAAATTTGACACATGCTACATCATGGATGAGCCCTGAAGATAGTATGCGAAGGGAAACAAGCCAGTCATAAAATGCCTGGTTTCCATATCATGTGTACCACATGAGGGAAGTAGAAAGGATCAGTTATTGCTTAATGGTACCAAGCTTCAGCTCTGCAAGGATAGAAAAGTTCTGGGTATTAATAGTAGTGATGTTGCACTCATGAGCATACTCTAACACCACTGAATTATACTTTAAATAGCATGTACACATACTCCATACATATATATATCTACAACATGCATGCACACAAGCATGTCACACACTGTACATATATATACACACACCCAGCATACACACATAGGCATGTACTTATAGTACAGACATACAAATATATATATAATATATATACACACTATATACATATGTAAGCACCCAAATATATATAATGAATACATATATATGCACACATATATATATATAAAAACCTATAATCAGCTTAGTCAGTATCGATCATTTCTCCAGTTCCTTCACAGGCAAAACTCAGCCAGTTGAGGAATCTTTTGTTGCCATCGTTCTCATCCTGAGCTTCTCTCCCTCCTGCAGATGAAATCAGGAACTTAACAGAGGAGGACAGTGACCTATTTGAAGAAGGCATGTCCAGCCAGCAGATCTTCCTCTGGCTGCAAGGTCTCTTCCTCTTTTCCTTGGTGTGGACGGTGGCTGGCACCATCAACTCAGACAGCAGGAAGAAATTTGATGGGTTTTTCCGCAACCTGATCTTGGGCATGGATGATCACTACCCAAGGCCCAAAAGCGTCAAAATCACCAAAAACAATGTCTTTCCGGAAAGAGGTAATTTCCTCCTTGCTATGCTCTGTTGTCTATGTTGGGATCGGGTGTCACAGATCCAACCAAATGTGTGGACCAAGAAGGGATTTATAATTAGGCCTGCTCCTTCAGAATTAGCCGATGTGACACGAGCAGACCTAAAATCAGGCCTTCTGGGATATTTAACTGCTTTTTTTAATATGAGTTGATATAGCAGACTATTTGGGGGTAGTTTTTTTAAAAAATAAACTATTCATAATCCACAATTTCATCACCCAGAAAGAATAAAAAATGTGTGCATTTTTGTTATTAGTCTTTCTGTTCTATGTGTTCATATGCTTTATATTTGGTGATTGTCATTAATACTTTTTAAATTTGCCATTATAATAAAGCATATTGAAGTACTTCCTATTTTGCTGCATAATCTTCAAAATGCTTTAATGATTACAGCCATTCTTTGGTGTATGATATTTATTGAAGAAAGATGCTTAAATAGTTTCTGCTGCCTTTCCCCACTATCCTAGTGATACATAAAAGTTATATAGAGGAGGAGAGAGAACATTAAGATCGATAATAATCTTCTTAGCCACAAATTTCATTTCTTTGTTTTTTTCATTTTGAATGTTTCCCCTATATTTCTATAACATAAGGAAGATCATACTATGAACACTTTCTAAACATCTTTACTTTTGTGATTTAAAAGATATATAAAAATATGTACAAGGACATCATGGGGCTGCAGGAAGGCTCAGGGGTTAAGCCTTTGCCTCACAAGCAAAAGGACCTGAGTTTAGATTCCTTATTCCACATGAAAATGTTGGGTAGAAATGGCAGTGGCCTACACTTTTGGCCCTGGATGATTCCTGAAGCTACTCTTGAACCTCCACTGGCACATACAGTACCCTCTTCTACAAATACCCACATGTATACACACACACACACTCACCATTACAAGCATGGCAGAGGCTGAAACTCAAAGTTTGCCTCATATGCACGACTTCCTAGGTTCAATCCTAGTACTAACAGAAATAAAAGGGAAAATATTGACTTGACTTTGGACTGGGGAGATGCTTCATGGGTAGAGTGTTTATTGTACAAGCATGAGGACCTGAGTTTGGATCCCCAGCACCCATGTAAAAACCAAACACTGTGGTACATGTCTGCAATGCCCATTCTTGGCAGGCAGAGACAGGAAGGTCTCAGGGTCTTGCTTGCAAACCAATCTAGCAGGTCTGTGAGCTTCAAGTTCAGTGAGAGACCCTGTCCTAAAAAAAAAATAGTAACAAGGTGGTGAGTGATTGGCCAAGATGTCCCAATGTCAATTTCTGGTCTCCGCATGCATGAATATACATGTGCATGCACACCAGCACACACAAGCACAGACACATACAAACATGCACATATGCAAACATATAAAACTTTAGGGGAAATATATATACATAAAATAATTTTGTGAGATTTTTATTGGTATTGACTTGAATCTATACATAAGGTGGAAAACAAAATCTTTTAATATAGCTTTGAATCTTCCTATACATGACATGGATTTGAGTAAGTTTTACATTCATGTGGGACTGTCTCTGATTTTCGTGATCAGAATTTTTTAGTTTTCTTCATAAAGATTTTGTACATTTTTGTTAG
This sequence comes from Typhlomys cinereus, assembly GCA_023101885.1. Classification (NCBI taxonomy): domain Eukaryota; kingdom Metazoa; phylum Chordata; class Mammalia; order Rodentia; family Platacanthomyidae; genus Typhlomys; species Typhlomys cinereus. The sequence continues at coordinate 1,484,403 of JALPQD010000480.1, read as the reverse complement.
ATTGATACCTAAGTTTTTCTCTCTTTTCTGGTAATAGCGTGAATAGTATTATGTTTTAATTTCCAATTCCAAGTGTTCATCGCAGGTGTGCAGGAAAGCAGTTGATTTTTTCTTTGATGTATGTGAATATGGTAGGGGGGACTTGCATGTATGGAAGAGTTCTTGAATGTGTGCACCTGTAGAGTTCAAGGGTGACATTGAGAATCATCTTCAATCACTCTTCCACCTTATTGCTGTGAGTCTGGGTCTGTAATTAAATCTGGGACATGCCTTTAGTGCTAGTTTGGCTAGCCAGCTTGCTGCGGGGATTCCCAGGTTCCACCTTTCAGGGCTAGAATTACTGGTGAGCTGCCACTCCCATCGGACATTTTTTCGTGGAATCTGAGGATCCAAACTCAGTTCCTATTGCTTGTGAGGCAAGGGCTTTAACAGCTGAGCCATGTCTCCGGCCCAGCAGTTGATTTTTGTTCGTTACTCTTATACTTTGCCATAATCGCTAATAAGTAAAGGCTTAACTTCTGAGCCATTTCCAGAGTTGATTTTGTTTCTTACTCTTTTACCTTGCCATAATCACTTAGAAGCTCCAGAATTGTTTTCTTCAGGATTCTTCACATGTCATTCTTTTACCTCGTTACATTCAATATCATTTCTTCTTCACAAATGTATCTTTTTCTTATCATATTTCATCATCTAGGATTTCCAGTATGATTTTTGAACTGGGGTGAGGAGAAGGGCATCTTACAACACTTAGGAGGAAAATTTCCCAGCCTAGGAGGAAAACAGCTACTTCTTCTCCTTCAAGTATAATGCCGTCTGTCCTTCTTTGAAGAAGGACAATGTATCCTTACTTCACTGAGACATTTTATCACCAGTGGGTGTGGATTTCACCAAATACTTTTTCTGAGGCTGTTGGTATACCCAGATAATTTTTTCTTCTTTTATCTGCCAATATATAGAGTGCATCACTATTGAAATACTGAACCAGCTTTGTGCACCTCAAACAAATCCCATTTGATTGTGGTATGCAATTCTTTTCATACATTCCTGGATTTAATCTGCTGATGTTATGTTGAGGATTTGTTAACATCTGTGTGGATAGACCTGCACAATGACCAACGTATTGTTGACCCCCCAAAGTCTAGCATGGATCACAGGCACTTGGATCCTTAGAGGCAAGGGATTAACAGCCACAATAGTGTTCCTATACTAAAGGGGAACACAAAAAAGAGCTTTAGGCAATGCTGCTGAGTCTTTACACCTCATCAGAGAGGAGGACCCAGAGGGAAGTTTTACATGCACATGTTCCAGGATGTTCCAGGAAGGTGGGGGGAAGGGGCACTGGGAGAAATGGAGGGATTGGGGAAAGGAAGGGGAAAAAGGTGAAGAGAGCAAGGGAATCCAGAGAAGGATGAAGGGAGGGAGGGGAATGAGGTACTTATCAACTTGGTATGAGTGGAAGAAATAAATAAAAAAAGGAAAAAAAAGAATATTTTCATAATGTCTTTAGTTTTGTGTTTAGATGACACTGAACTCATAGGATGAGTTAGATGGTATTCTCTCTTCGTCCATTTGCTAGAAGAAGTTTTGGCATGGTGTTTTCTCTCTTTGGGAAAATTATTAACGATGCATTTAATTGTTTAACTATAAGGGCCTATGGAAATATGTGTTTCTCATTACGTGAGTTTTGGTTGAGTGTATCTCCCAAGGAACTACTCTATTTAAAGTTCAGAGTTGAATTGCGGACATGGCTCACACAAACCCAATGATCAAAGGTCAGATCCCCAGATCACACGTAAAAGTTGGACATAGTGGTCTATGTTTGTCATCTCAGTACACCCACAAGAAATGGGAAATCAAAACTTCAGAATTTCCAGAAGCTAATGAGCTAGTCAGTCTGACTTACCCAGGAGTGGTAAGTAGACAGACTCTCCAACTATCAGCATGTGAAGGTTATCCTTGACCTGGACACACACATGCCCAGACCCCACACATGCATATACCCACATACACTTACCATTCACATGTATACACATACACACATATTCACCCATCACACATATACGAGCACACACACACAATTTTTAGAAATTTAAATAAAATACTTATTGTAATCATACTAGTTTACAACGGTCCTTGGTTAGCTTTCAACACCCATGCATCAATGAAATTATCAATTATATTAATACCATGTCTCCTTTCTTCTTGGTTAAACTGACTTAAGTTTATTATTCTTTTTATCAGTTTTATTAATATTTTCAAAGACATATCTTTAGGTTTTGTTGTTTACCGCAGGTAAATTTTACGTTTCCAATCCCTTTTCTTTCTGCTCTTTTTTTTATATTTATTTATATTTATTTCTGGTTCTTACTTTAGATTTAATTTACCCTGCTTTTTTTAGTTTCCTGGGGTTGTGTGGAAAGCATTGATTTAGGTATCCCCTTTCTAGCACATGGGATGAATGCTAAAAATTCTTCTCTTTGCATTTTTTCACTGCTCCCTGTAGATTCTAAAAAAGCTGTATTTTGATTTTCATTTTAAGTTGTAACATTTTTCAGTGTCTCTGGAGACTTCTTTGGTCCATGTGTCAGTCTGAAGCATTTGTTGCATCTTGAAGGACTTCCCGACTTTCTAGCTAGTGTTCTCTTTTCCCACATTCTAATCTAATTTCGTTGTCTTCCAAGACGTTGTACAATATCCCTTATTTCAAGTATGTTAAAGTGTTTCACGGCCAAGAATGTGACCTATCTTGGTGAATGTTCCATGCAAGCTTGAGAAAACATGGTGTCTACTGTTTTCAGATAAAGTCATCTGTAAATTTCACTTATGTACAGTTGATCTATGATGGGGGAGTGCTCATTTTCTGCTAATTACTGATAGTTTCAAATTGTCCAATTATGATTTTAGATTTGTTTACTTCTTCTTGACACTCATGTTCCTTGTCATTCTGTTCACAGCTGAAATGCCAAAGCAGAAAGTAATTACAAATCTCTTTTTTAGTTAGAAGCAAGGCTGTGTTTTATATAGCGTGGTAGTTACTTTTCATACTTTCTTATTTGATGTTCCATTGTAGGTTTTTTTGTTTGTTTGTTTTTGTTTTGACGGATTATGTCTAGACCCTTTTATTTATTTTGGCTGGAATCTGATGCCTCCATTTAGCAGCAAAAGAAAATTATATTTTCGGGCTTCCATGTCTGCTCTTTCATATTTCCTCACTTTTGCACTTCTGTCCTTGGTAGGTGATCTCAGTCACCCACTACTTTGGTTAGTCTTGCGTCCACCTTGAGTAATTTTAATTCTGCTTCTCTTTTCCTCTATTTTCCTCTATTTTCATGACCTCCTTCCTATTATAACAGTTGAAAGCAGAGACTACAATGACATTGTCAAAACCAGAATTCTGGCTCCCATGTTTACCAGCTGGCTGACCTTGAACAAATTCCTTAGCCCTTCTCAGTTTCCACAGTCATGGCACATGTGCAACAATAATAAAACATGTCTCCAGTGCTCTTGGAAAGATTAAATGAGTTAATACATGTAAAAATACTTAAAGAGTATAGTATGTTGAAAGTGTTCATTTGTTGGGTTTTTTAAATTTGTTTTTGCACACACATACTGTGTGTGTATATGTGTATCATATACACTGTATGTCCCTGTGAAGGCCCAAAGGTGACTTCAGGAATCGTCCTGGATTGCTTCTACCTCCTTTTTGCTTCAGTCTGGGATTTCCATGGCTCAGTCTTCTACAGCCAGAAGGGCGGGCCACCGCCATTTCTGCCTGGTGTTTTTACATGGGTCCTTCTACTTTCGAGGTAGAGGCTTAACTCTTGGTCATCTCTCTAGCCCCAAAAGTGTTAATTTGTAATTTGAATTTTCTATTTTTTATTTTCATGCATGTGTGTATGTGTGTGTGTGTGTGTGTGTGTGTTTCCATTTATATACAGGTACCTGTGCGTGTGCATGTAGAGACCCGAGACTGATGTCAGGAATTGTCTTCAACTGATGTTGCTCCTCTTTCTTTTAATACAGGCTCTCTTGTCAATCGTAGATGGGATTAGGCTGGCTAACCAGTTTGCTCTGGAAATTCCCAGTGTCTATCATCTGAGACTGGGATTATACGGACTGCCACACCCACCTGGCATGTTTGTGTGATCTGGGGTCTGAACTCCAGCCTCTTGCTTGTGTGGCAAGCGCTTTTACCTCCAAACCATCCTGCGCTGCCCATCTTACTTTCCCATTGTCATCATCCCAGTGGACCATCCATCTCATGTCTTCTCTCATGCTCCATTTCATCTCCGTTTAATTTCTCCTTTTGAATTCTTCCTATTTCATAAACAGTTCCTTTTTCCACCTTCCTGGGAATGCTGGTTTCCTGAAATTGGTTTCTGGTAAGTCTTCAGGCTAATCCTACATTGTACCCATGATGCTCCACTATTTCTTCACACTTCCATGTTTGCTTTCTGCTTTCCTCATCCATCAAGTTCAGTCCTATTTATTCACTGTGTCCGCAGACAGGCTTCATGTCTCAGCCATTTTGATTGACATCTGTTGTTCCATCTTGTGGCAAGAAGACCAAGGACACACAGAGCTCCCAGTCCGTTTCCAGGCAGCTTTCCCCCATAATCCTCCATGTCTGTTGGGATATCCTCATCTCCTCTTTTTATGTCCTATCAACCGATATATCCTCCCACATGTGCTGTACCTACACACCATAATTTCTAGCCTATACTGTTAACTTATTTCTTTACATATTTACTTTGGTCATTACTAGGTTTACTTCAGAAAAGTCTGTCAGCCAGACTCAAATGACCTCATTGCGTGTCACCAATGTGAACAGTTCCACGGAAAAGTCAAGCTTTACCTTTGCCCCTGTGATAAATATATATTCTTTTCCTGGTTGTTGTCAAAATTGTGACTGCTTTTAAATTTTTTTTTATTATTATTTATTCAACTGTGTGCATATGCGTGTGTATGTGCGTGCGCGTGTGTGTCTGTGTGTGTGTGTGTGTGTGTGTGTGTGTGTCTGTGTATGTGTAGAACCACGGACGAATTCGCGAACCACCACGGACGCCTCCACCTCCTTCTGCCCGGGGATTCACAGGCTCCGCCCTACCAGGACCAGAAGCGCAGGCCGCCCCCGCTTCCGCCTGGTGTCTATACGTGGGATCTGGGATCCGAACTCAGGACCTTCCACCTGCAAGGTGGAGGCTTAACCCCTGAGCCACCTCTCCAGCCCATGTGACTGCTTTTAGATGTGATCAGAGTAAATAATATTCATAAGCTTGCTTTAAAATGAACTTGACAGGGAGTGGTCAGTGGCCAGCGTCCAGTGACCACGTGTACTCCACTAAGGCTATCTGTTGGAAGCAGCCATTTGTATTTGTCTCATCTGTGCACATTCAGAAGTGAGAAAACTCTTCATCCAAGGGCGTCTGCGGCTCTTTGGGAGCCATGACTGTCTCCATCTTTTTATTCAATGACAGTTGCAAGCTTTTGCCTCTTGGCTATAGAAAAATGCCCATACTGAGGGAAAGAGGAGAGGACACAGCAGCTGTCAGACAGGCGAGCATCTGCCTTACTTTTCGTGCCATCTGTGAGCAGCGCTTGGGAGCAACGAGACACTTCCCTGTCTTCCTTCCTGCGGTCTCCCGACTTCTATGTGGATTGGTTTTCCATAACTTAAAGGGAGGTTCCTGGTTTTGGAAGGCTCAGTCAGTCAGCCATGGCTTCAGGGCATCTAGCAAAGTGGCACATCGTAAGAGGTGCCTGCGAGAGTGGAAACTGCTCACCTGGGGGTGTCCAGGAAGTCAAGAGAAAAAAGAGGATGTTGGGGACACCGACGTTCCAGTGAGTGTCCCCTGCAGGGACATGACACCCATGACCCTGACTTCCCTCTTCTGGACTGTCTCCTAAAGGTTCCACCCATCCTGGTAGTGTCATGGGCTGAGGACCAGACCCTCGACACATGAACCTTTGGGGGACCTTACCCAAATCATCGCCTTTTCACAATCCAGTTCCATTTTCTACTTTGAAAAGATTCTTCCCAGATTTTTTGGCTTTCTCCCTTTGGTGATATCATTCATTCATTCTATTGTGCCTTCCCAACTGTTTTAATGGAAAAATAAGAAGCTCCTAGTCAAAACCCACTCAATGCAATAGGTGTGATTTTCAAAATTGAGCATGCTTTTATTTTGCTTTAGTGTGTGTGTGTGTGTGTGTGTGTGTGTGTGTGTGTGTGTGCAGGCATATGTACAAGAGGGCACTTGAGTGTGTGACTGTAGAGGCCCACGGGTACTCGACCTCCTTCTTGCTTTGCTCTGGAGTTCCCTAAACTCCATGTTCAAGAGCTGGAATTACAGGCCAACACCATTTCTGCCCAACATTTTTAGGTGGGATCTGGGGATCTGAACTCATATCCTTTAGCTTGCAAGGCAAAGACTTTAACCCCTGAACCATGTCCCTAGTCTGTATGTTTTTTATATGTGAAGCTATAATCCACATAGCATAAAATTCACCCACTTAAGTAAGCAAATTAGCGATCCATCACTATCATCCCATTTTAGAACATTTTCATCAACCCTATAAGACCTTTCATGTTTCAGTTCATCTTTGTTTCCATCCTCACTTGCGTGTAACTCCTGAACTTCTCCCTAGATTTGTCTTGTAAATGTATGTACACACGTGTGTATGCATGTGTGAATGTGTGCATGTGTTCTTGTGTGTGTGTGTATTTTATATGCATATGCATACAGTTATGGAACATAGCTTATTGTATCTGGCTAAAACTTATGGGGCTGGAGAGATGGCTCAGGGGTAAAGACTCTGCCTCACAAGCAGAAGACTTGAGTCCTTATCCCAGGTCCCACGTAAAAACAACAGGCAGAAACAGCTGTCGCCTGCACTTCTGGCCCTGGTGAGAAGAGCCTGTGAAATCCCAGAGTGAAGCAAAAAGGAGGTAGAAGCAATCCAGAATAATTCCAAAAGTCATCCACAGAGACACACACACATACACGCGCACACACACACACACACACACACACACACTAAATAAGTAAAATAAAGCTTAAAAAAAACTTAGAAGCCTCTGTAGCCTTCTCATAAGGGTCCATGTAAACATTCAGGAAAGCCTTTTATGGTGTCATGGGGGTCTTCCATGACATAGAAACTGTGAGGTAGATGGACCTCCCAAGCAAATATGCCACAAGAACCACACGGGGGATTCTCTCAAGGTCGACTTCCCATCAGCTGCACAGATGCTTGTCTGCCAATTAGGAATTTATTTACCCTGAAAATGTCATGTGTCTCTTGTTATTCAGCCATTCATTGTAAGACCCTTAAAAAGTCACTACCCAGTTGAAAAGTTTACTATGTTCAAGTGCAGAAGAAAAAAAGATGTGGTTGAGGGTCATCCTTGGTTAAGAGAAGTCATTCATTCTCTTGAGTGTCTGCTTTTCTCCGTCCCATCTTTGTACCTAGGTGAGTTTGAGTTAGATTCACCATGCACAGTAAGCAGCTGTTCTTCCACCGACAAGCAAAGAGGCCCCGCGATGACGAGCTTTGGCGGCCCTTTCTGTGAGCCTGGAGCAAATCCAGGCAGTTGACAAATACACTCATTCGCTTTTCCTGGTGGTGGTCCTGGTTCAGACTCAAAGCAGGCCCATTTTATAGATGCAAAAATGCTAATGTTGACCAAGTTACCTGGCCTGCAAATCCGCCTTCACTTGAATCTTTTCATTTTGGCCTAAATGTTCCCGAATCAAGCTGCACGCTAGTTCTTACTCGACATCAACAAGAGAAGGTGGAAAACTTGTTAACGGCTCATGTATTTAGTGTCTTTTTTTCTTGCAAAAAATTCTATTAAAAAGTGGTGAAGTGTTTTTCAGATCATCCTGTTTCTTGATATTTTAATTTTCAAAAAAGTTTTTTTCATTTGTTTTTTTCCTACCTTAGTAATACCATAACGATAATACCATAATGGTAATAATAATGGTCTGTGTATATTTTAAATTCTATTTTTTTGATTTATTGATTGACACTTGATGGAATTAGTCTCAGAACTTTGAGCAGGCTTGGCAAGTGGTTGACCAGCCTATGTTTTTTTGAGACAGGGTCTCACTGTGTAGCCCAGTCTGGCCTTGAATTCTCTGTCTTCTTGCCTCCACTTATCCTGTGTTTACAATGGCAGGAAGCTACCACACATGTCTCTCACCTGTCGTTGTTGTTCCTTAAGAATGTTTTCCTTCTTAATACTTAGTTTTTGCAAATATCACTTTGATAACTGGAAAGTATGCTTTCCCTCTTCCCTCTTTCTCTCTCGACTCTTGCTGAAGTAGGGTAACTAAGTCAGTTCTTTGCTATTACAGATGGTGATGCATACTCATGCATATAGATAAAGCTCCTTGTGAATTGTTTCCTCGTGATAAATTCCCAAACATGGGACTTCTGACTTAGTGCAGAGAACATTTTTTTCAGAGCTGTGAATGTAGTACCAGATTGCTTTCTAAAAGTGTTGCACCGGATTGACTGCTAGGTAAAGCCGGAGGGTGGCATGGGATAACAGAAGTTTCCTAATGAAATTAACACTGGAAAAAAAAAGATACCTTCCCGAAAGTTCTCTAACAATGACCTAAGAAAGAGCCATAACTTAATTCTACAAGCTTCAGAAAGCGATAGATAGAGAAAATCAAAACAAAATCTGCTATGGTATGTCTCTCAACTCACTACCTCAATAACCTACTATGGTATTGCAAGGAGAAAGACAGAGAGGCTGTCAAAATTCTGAAAATCTCACCAACAATCTCCACTACGGAGAAAAAAAGAATGTGGAATTAGTAGACGGCTGGGGAAAATAAGTCGAAAAGAAACCTCAACAGGGCAAGCCCTGGCATCCTGCTGAAGGACCGCTATGTGGGACTGGGAAAACTACAAACATTTGAGTCTCTGGAATCCCATGCTGCGTGGGGGCATGAGCTGAACACGTGAGAAGAGGGCCCATCGGTAGCTTAGATGGGAACCTAATGGGTTCATGGTCAAGAAATTTGCACAATTTCAAAGAGTTCAGATCTTAGATTCCTCAGAAATGGCACCTCAACTTTGTAGCTTCAGACAATCAAAAAGAATGTCATAACACCCTTGAATTATGCCCAAGAAAGTGGGTCACATGCATTGGTCCATGCAAGAACTGACTAGGTTATACCAGAACAGAAATAGAAGAGCGAGAGAGAGAGAGAGAGAGAAGGAGGAGGAGGAGAGGACAAGAGGAAAAGAGAGTAGAGGAGAGCAGAAGAGAGGAGAGGGGAGGAAAGGAGAGGGGAGGGAAGGAGAGGGGAGGGAAGGAGAGAGGAGGGAAGGAGGAGAGGGGAGGGGAGGGGAAGGAAGGGAGGAGGAAGAGCAAATAAGAAGGAGGAGGAAAGGGAAGGAAGAAGAGAAAAAATATGATTCAAGAATTTCTGATGAATTCTGATAGAATACTGGTGTTACGGTTTGAAATGTGAGTTGCCCCCCCCCCCAGGCTCATTCATTTGAATCTTTGGTCGTTTGGGGAGGTCATGGCACTTTTAGGAGGTGGAGCCTTGCTAGAGAAAGGTCTCAGCGGGTGAGCCGTGAGGTTGGTTTGCCCCTCAGCTAGTTAGTCTGTTCTTGCAGTTGGCAGTTTGCAGCTCTCATTTTCTATGATGGATGTGACTTAAGCCTTCTGCGGCTTCTGCCACCCACCACACTTTTTCAAACACCATAAAGGACTATATGTCCCCTCTGGGACCATAAGCTGAATAAATCTCCTCTTCTCCTTTAAGTTACTTGAGTTTGAGCACTGTCTCACAGCAATAGAGTAATTAGTACAACTGGTAAAAAGATACATAAATTTAATAGAATCAAGACCTAAAATATACCCTCATATTTATGGTGACTTAATTTTTTTTAATTTAATCCTGTTGGGACAAGGATTGAAAGTTACACTTTAAATATTTTATTTATTTGTTTGTTTGTTTGTTTGTTTGTTTGTTTAGTGTGTGTGTATGTGTGTATGTGTGTATTAGAGGGCACTATCTGTCCCTGTGAAGGACCAAGGATAACTTCAGGAATCATCCTGGATTGCTTCTACCTCCTTGTTTCACTCTGGGATTTCCCAGACCTCACCCACCAATGTCAGAAGCGCAGGCCGTCAAGGTTTATGCGCGGTGTTTTTACGTGGGACCTGGGATCCGAACTCAGGACCGCTTGAGAGACAGTCTTAACCCCTAGTTAAGCGGTTAAGTCACTTAGTCCATGGTAACTTAATTTTTGACAATGGTGCCAAGATAATTAAATGAGAAAAGAATGATCTTTTCAACTAATAGTGCTAGAACATGAGGTACATAAAATGGATTTGGGGTTGGAAAGATGGCTCAGGGGTTAAGCCTCTGTTTGCAGGCAGAAGAACTGGAGTTTAGATCCTAGATCATATATTTAAAAAAAAAAAAGTGAAAATGGCATGCAGTTCCCACCCTGGAAGACAGAGACTGGAAACCCCAAAGAAAAGCAAAAAGGAAATAGAACAATCCAGTTTAATTCTCTAAATTTTATTCTTTCACAGTTTCATACATGAGTAACAATGAATTTCTGTTATTTTACCATTATTCCCCAATCCTAACCCCTCCTTTCCCTTTACAACCCTTCTTTCCAATCTCCCTCCTACTTTCTTGTCATTTTGCATATGTGGCTTACTGTGTTTTATCTGGCTTGCTTTTGATGGCATATGAGTTAGCACTTGTTGGAGCATGAATCAAGTATCACTAGATGTACCATTGAGGATGGCTCCTGTTCCCCCATCCAGCACTAACCTTCAATAATCTCTCAGGGAGATTCAGAACCTCTTGAGATCTTTCCCTTTCCAGGGTGAAATGTTGATAGGCCAAATCTTGTTTTTGTCTTGCAGAATTAGACATAGAAGCAGAGAGTTCATGAATGCAGTAGTCCCATCTTGTCTAGAAAATGCTATCTTGCCACATCTCTCCTTACCTCAGGCCCTTACATTCTTCCTGCCTCCTTTTCTGAGAAGTTTCATGAGTCATGGGGTGGGGTCACATATTTTAAAAAACATTTATTTATTTATTTATTTACTTAATTTGCGTGTGTGTGTGTGTGTGTGTGTGTGTGTGTGTGTGTGTGTGTGTGTATGTGTGTCTCAGAGGGCACTGTGTGTCCTTGTGGAGGCCCAAGGATGACTTCAGGAACCATCCTGGATTGCTTCTACCTCCTTTTTGCTTCACTCTGGAATTTCCCAGGCTCCACCCACCAGAGTCAGAAAAAATTGCCAAATGTTGATAATCATTGAAGCTAGATAATGATACATGATGACTTATTATATTCTCTTTGTTTTGCATATTTTAATTTTATTTCATAACAAAATAATATAATAGCGCATAGTGGGTCAAAGTCCTTTTGAAAGGTTAGTGACTAGTCCCTTAAATATTTGATTTTTTTTTAATTAAGAAGCAACTTTTAGGAACTGGATCTTGACCATTAGTAATGTTGTGTCTGAGGTTCAGTAGAGACTTCTGCTTAGGGTTCGTCTTCTTTTTTCTGTTAGAACTGTGAAAAGTTAAATTTGACTTTTTTTGAAACAGGTTCTTAGTAGATCACCCAAACTGACCTTGAATTTATCACCTCCATCCTCAGCCTTTTGTGCACTGGGATGACACGCTTGTCCCACCATTTGCTGCTAATTGTGACATCTTTTTAAAAAAAAAAAATATTAAGTCCAGGAATCCCATTCTTATAAAATCCTTTATCTCTTTGTCCTTCTGTCTCTAACACCTCCGTGTACCTAGAAGAGAGAGGAATTGTCACAATTTTATTCACAGATGTGGCATTTGAAGCCATTTACTATTTCTTTCTTCTGTTATTTTTTTTAACAAGTGCATCCACTATTAAGAGTAATTTAAGAGCTGGAGAGATGGTTCAGGGGTTAAGACTCTGTCTCAAAAGCAGAAGATCCTGAGTTCAGATCCCAGATCCCATGTAAAAAATGCCAGGTGGAAAAGGCAGTGGCTTGCATTTCCAGCTCTGGTAGATGAAGCTTGGAAAATCCCAGAGCAAAGCAAAAAAAGAGGTAGAAGCAATCCAGGATGATTCCCAAAGTCACCTTTGCTCCTCCACAGGGATACACAGATACAAACACACACACACACACACACACACACACACACACACACAAATAAATAAATAAATAAATACTTAAAAAAATAATTTAACTGGGCACGTTGTCACATATTTGCTACCTCAGTGCTGGGAGGTTGAGGTAGGAGGATCACAAGGCTAAAGATAGGCTTGACTTCATGGCGTGTCTGAGTTCAGGGCCAGCCTGGACCATATAGCAATTCCTGTCTCAAAAAAAAAAAACAACTTAAGAATCATGTAGTAACTTATATAACCTTTATTTATCACTTTATATAAATACTGAAGCCATCAATCTTTCAGAAATATTGTTCCAGGGCTGGGGCGATTGTTCAGTGGAACCTGTGTTTGCCCCACAAGCATGAAGACTGAAGTTCACGTCCCCAGGGTCTGCATAATAAAAGCCTGGTGGCTGCCCACGATCCTTATACTCAGGAGACAAAGACAAGACAAGCTGTGTGACTAGACTAGCTGATTGGTGCACTCTGGGTTCAGCTGAGAGACCTTAGTAACAGAAGGAAAAGCAATCGAAGAAGACACATTCCATTAACTTTAGACCTGTATGTACACATGCAATTGGGCACACACACATATGTTCAAGTACCCACACACATACAAATACATACAGAAAGGGGAGAAGGAAAGAGAAGGGGAGGAAGGAGAGAGAGAGAGAGAGAGAGAGAGAGAGAGAGAGAGAGAGAGAATCTCTCTTGAGCTGAGACCTGAATGAAAGAAAAGCAGTATCATCCCAGTTTGTACAGCTACCAGCAATATGTGGGTGTCATCAAAACTTTGCCAGGCAGGACTGGTAGTTACACGTTTTGGATGACTGTAGCTGAAGCAGTCAGACGCCTCCGATATGAAATGTAAAGCCTCGGTATGCTAATGACCTGTTCTGTTTCTTTGGATCCAGGAAGCATCTTTGAATTTTATTTCCTCAAACAAGGCAGTGGACATTGGAATGCATGGACAGAGTATATCACCAAAGAGGAGGAGACCATTCCTGTGGGTGCAAAGGTAAAAGCGTGTCCTGGCCATGACACTGTTCATTGTGCAACTTCCCAAGCAACCTTCCAGGTGGAAGAAGTTACAGTTCTGTGTAAGCATTTTTAAGAAATGCTCTTGGGCCAGCAAGATGACTCAGTGGGTACAGATGCTTGCTTCAGGAGACATCAACGCATGCAGTCTTGGGGGAAAACACTCCATGTCCAAATCATAACACCCTTAAACCTTCCAGATGAGGCACAGAGTTGGCAGATGGGAGGTGGATCTGGCTTGGTTTGAAACGATTCTCAGACAGCTCAAAATTAAGAACTTTGACTTTGCAGTTGTGCAAGCTGGCATTCACATCCTTGCCTCTCCACTGACTTGCTGTGTTGTCTAGACTTCTGCACCTCCATTTTCTCATCTCATAAGCAGGGACAGTGATGCCCATCTTTGCATGTATTTAATCTCCAACAAACTCTGGGTGCTGGCCACCTGTATTGTCCACATTTTCACAAAGGAGAAGCTGAGGGATCTGGTGAAGTTAGATAGTTGCTCGAGGTCATAAAGAGAGTGATGGATAGGGTTGGAATTGGATAGGGTTAGAATTCAAATCCAGGATCCTTTGAACTGGGCCAAGATTCTTCCTTTTCCACGTCGTTTAGGTCTCAGAGCTCATCATCCCCACGATGGAGACCGCCCGGCAGTCCTTCTTCTTAAAAACCTACCTTGACCACGAGATCCCGATGCTGTTTGTGGGTCCCACAGGCACGGGCAAATCGGCCATCACCAATAACTTCCTACTCCAGCTTCCCAAAGCCATCTACCTGCCCAACTCCATTAATTTCTCTGCCAGGACATCAGCCAATCAAACCCAGGATATCATCATGTCCAAGCTGGATCGTCGGCGGAAAGGCCTTTTTGGGCCTCCCATGGGGAAGAAAGCTGTGGTGTTTGTGGGTAAGGCCCTAGGCAGGGTCGAGACACATGGGGTTCTTGTACCCAAACTGCAACAAGCCAAAAAGTTAATATAACTAATTATCCCCTTCCCTCACCACCTTCTTTTTTTTTTTAATTTTATTTATTTATTTTTCTGCTCATACAAACGTAATAGGAACCCCTGGCCCCTCCCTCCCTCCACCCCTCCCTGAACCTCCCTGTTCCCTCCCCCCTTTACCCCTTCCTTTCCCCCCTCCCTCCCTTTCTCCCAGTGCCCCCTCCCCCATCTCTGAAGCATCCTTTAATGTGTATATCAAACTTCCCTCTGGGTCCTCCTCTCTGATGAGGTGTAAGGACTCAGTGGCAATTCCTAGAACTCTTTCTTGTGTTCCTCACCACCTTCTTTACTCCCTTCTTCGTTTATTTCTTCCTTTCTCCTTCCTTTCCCTTTTCTCTTTCCCTTCCTCTCCCCTTTCTTGCAGTGAACAGTATTTCCACAAAGAGACCATGGTGTTTGAGCTGTAATGTCTCCAGACTTTGTGATGAGTACCTTTTACCATTTTACAGCAGATAAGTGCCTTATCAGTAAATGAAGGCATCCAAAAGTTGCTTGATAAATATTCATGAAATAGGAATGCTGAATTTTCTGTTTAAACTTTAAAATTTTTTTTTTATTTATTCAAGTGTGTGTGTGTATATGTATGGTGTGTATGTGTGTGAATTCGGGAACCACCATGAACCACCTCCACCTACTCCTTGTTTACTCTGCCTAGGGATTCACAGGTTCCGTCCTACCAGGGCCAGAAATGCAGGCCACCCCCCCCTTCCACCCAGCATCTATCGTGGGGTCCAAGATCCGAATTCGGGACCTTCCGCCTGCAAGGCAGAGGCTTAACTCCTGAGCCACCTCTCCAAACCCCCGTTTAAACTTTTTACAAATCATTTCCTCATGTTTTCATTTGTGTCTCAGAACCTCGTGGAATTACTAATTATCATCATGATTTTACTAGTCATTCAACCGAGGCTCTAGAAGGTTAAAAATCCTCTACTGAGGGCCAAGCATCTAGAAAGTTCTGGAGTCATGATCCAAACCCTAATTTCTTGGTGCCAAGCACATATATTTTCCATGATCTGACTCATAAAGTCCTCATAAACACCTACTCTCTGAGCATATTTTATATCCTATCTTTAAAACATATATTAATATTAAACAGTGAATATATTCATATACCTGCCAACTCACATCAGCAGAAACCCTACGGTGTTTTATTTTCCTGTCTATCCCTCCCTTTTTCTCACCATCCAATCCCCCTCTCTATTTTTAGAGCATATCCAGAAGCAATTTAAGTTTTGCACCAAACCCATCTGGGTTCCAATGTCACTTTTCAACCTTAGATGTAATGTGTCTTAGCTTCTCTGACTGAGGACTGGCTCCTCACCTTTAGCACAGAGGTAATAAAATTTATTTTAATGTCCTGATTTGGAGTAGATGAGATAATGTGTATAAAACTTCTAAGTGTTTCTTGGCACAAACTGGATTTTCCATCAGTGTTGGTTGAAGGAAAAATTTAGAATCCTTATTTTACTGAGTATCTTCTACATGCCAGGAATAAGCAACATGTTGCTGGAGAAAATGTCATCCTTGTACTCAAGGAAACTCACAGTCCACTCTCACCATCTTGGGTTCACTTGGGAAGCTCTCTAAGCACAGTCTTACTCCCCCCTCCTTAGGGTTTAACTATTATCTATTGATCCATATTAAATACTCCACTGGGTTTGTAGCTCGTTGGTCCAGTTAAGTACCCAGTACACGTGAAGCCCTGGATTGAGTTCCTAGCACCATCGAGAATTATGTCTATTAGCTGGGCAGTGGGCATGTCTATCATTTGTGAGTTGAGCCTGGGAAACATGGTGAGATCCTTATCTCAAAAGACAAAAGGTTCGTTTTTTTGTTTTTTGTTGTTGCTTTTATCATTATTATTTCCTCTCATACAAACTTAACAGGTACACCGGTCCCCTCCCTCCCTCCACTACCCCCCACTCCCCTGCTACCCTCTCTCTTCCTTCCTCCCTCCCCATCCCCCAGTGCCTCCCCCCCATCCCCAGAGCATCCTTTAATGTGCATGCCAAACTCTCCTCTGGGTCCTCCTCTCTGATGAGGTGCAAGGACCCAAGGGCATTTCCCAGAACTCTTTCCTATGTTCCCCTTAAGCTTAGGAACACTACTGTGACTGTCAGTCCCTAGCCTCCAAGGATCTTAGTATCTTTAGTCCATGCTAGACTTTGAGAGGTCAATAATTTGTTGGACATTGCACTGGTCAAAAGACAAAGGTTTGTAATGAGACAAGGAGGGGTGATGGGATTGGGGATTGATATGTGAAAATATCGTTAATTCTCTACATTCATGTATGAAATTCTAAAAGAATAAAAGAAAACTTAAAAAATTTTAAAAGACAAAACGAACTCAAAGAAATGTTTGACATGTTTGTTCCCTGTCATATTCCTAGCAATTAGCACAATATGTCTAGTGTAGCAAATAATCAGTATTTTAGTTGAGGAAATTTTGGGGGCGTTAAATGTTTCTCTTGTCTATGCCTGCCTATATATCCTATAGTCACAATGAGAAGAACTTTCAATAAGACAGAAGAGTCTAAACACAGGAAAATTCCTTCTTAACTGGTCAGTATGTCCATTGACAGCCTGGATCATGGGTGGGGAAAGAAGTAATAGTCTCTCCCATTGAGGGAAGAGTCCTCTGTCATCCCTATCAGACCAGAGGGTCCCACACAGCGTATGACTGATGTTTCCCTCTGCAGATGACCTCAACATGCCAGCCAAAGAGATATATGGGGCCCAGCCCCCCATCGAGCTGTTGAGACAATGGATTGACCATGGATACTGGTTTGACAAGAAAGATACAACCAAGGTGGACATCACAGATGTACTACTTGTGACTGCCATGGGCCCTCCTGGTGGAGGAAGAAATGATATTACTGGTATGTTTAAGAGAGGGTTCGATCCTTTCCTCTCTCGCCTGCAGAACTGGCCGTCATGAATGAACCGACCCAGGACCTTCTGTCCCACAACACCCCGGAGTTTGTGTTTAGGGCACAGTTGGAGGGGGTTTGTGTTAGCGCCAGGCTTCATACTGAAAGTTAGCCACGCAACAGGACGAGATGACAATACAAGGATGTGAGGAGACTTTGACCACACTAGGAAAAAGTGTCTGTCATATGAAGAGAGTTCAGTGTGACAAGCATGTGACTCAGGAGGCAACTGTACCTGAGGCCAACTGTGTGTGTGTATGTGTGTGTGCGCGCGCATGCGGCACGCACGAACAAGAGAGCTGTCAGATATATGTGCCTGTGGAGGCCAAGGGCGACATCAGGAATCATTCTGGGTTGTGCTACTTCTTAATGCTTTACCTTGGGATTTCCCATGCTCTGCCTTTCAGAGCCAAAATGCTAACTGCCTCCATATCCAGCCTGCGTTTTTTTTTTTTTTTTTTTTTTTTAAGTTTTTTTAAAATTATTATTTATTCAATTGTGTGTGTGTGCGTATGCATGTGCACGCGCATGTGTGTATGTGTATGTATGTGTGTGTAGAACCACCGACAAATCGGGAACCACCATGGACGCTTACCACCTCCTTCTGCCCCGGGGTTCACAGGCTCCGCCCTACCAGGACTAGAAACGCAGGCCGCCCCTGCTTCCGCCTGGCGTCTATACGTGGGATCTGGGATCCGAACTCAGAACCTTCTGCCTGCAAGGCAGAGGCTTAACCCCTGAGCCACCTCTCCAGCCCCCAGCCTGCGTTTTTTATGTAGAATCTGGGACTCCTAATTCAGGTTCCTTTGCTTATGAGGCAAAGACTTTAACCCCTGAGCCATCTCTCCAGTCCTGAGGCCAAACTTTTGAATGTGTTATAGTTATTCAGATTACCAAAGAGAAAACAGCTTAAACCAAAGTGGCCAAAACAAAATTTTAAAAAGTAATAGTAATTCAAACAAATAAAAATAGAATTTTCCCTCCTTATGATCTAGTAATTTACAAATACACCTTGCTATAGGTACAATTTGTCCCATCTATTGCTATAGATTTCTGCATTTTAACTTTGACATACATGCTTGGTTAAGAATCTTTGTATAATTTTTAGACTAATTCTTTGTCCACATCTTACCTCTCTAGCACTCAGCTTTCTCATTCATAAAACAAGGACATTGCATGACTTTTCCTGGAAAGACACAAACCATCATCTATTCACCCCAGATAGAGAACTGATGACAGCCCAAGCCAAGCTTGATGAGACAGTGAGTCTGAGTTATTTTGGAGAGTTTGGGTGACTCAGAGACAGCTGCATGGCCACAAGCCCATCCCACATGGATGATGAGTCACTAAAGCTGTGTCTCTGAAACTCTCTGCCCCTTGTGTAGGCAACTCCACTGAAGAGTCTCCTCTCTAACCAGAGATTGCTTGCCGCTTGTATAAGCTTGCCGATTGGCCTTGGGAGTCTTGTAAGTTTTAAGATTTCTGAGACTTGTCAGTTTCCTAAGCCTCTACATTCCTGAGCTTCTTAAATCTCAATGAGCCTTCCTCTTCCCTCCAAAAAGGACTATATCAGTTTCAAAGGAAGTAACTCTGCAACAGAGGAAAATGGGTAGGATGCCCTCATTTGGGTTCCCAAACCATTTCATGTCCACTTCAGGTATAAAGTTCATTTTGGATTTGAACATAGCAGAATCTACAGGACTTAGACTGACTAGATGCTATAAATCCAACACTTCTCTCACTAGTGAGAATGATATGGGCCCAGGGTTACAGGTTCACTTTCCTGAAAAATGAAAGCACTGTTAAGTGGGAAAAGAGTTGAAAATATATGGGATTATCTAAAAAGAAAATAAAAGGACCGATGACTGGAATCCAGACAGCCCGGAATCCCAACAACTACAGAAAAGATTGGACGAGTGACCATGTGGTAAAGTTAGAAGTCAAGAGTCCTCAGGGGAACCATAGAAAATCTTAATTCTTATGGAGAGCATGTTTAAGTTTTAGAAGTTTAGATAAGAGAACAGAAAGAGAGAGAGTATGTGTGTTTTGCCTTACTTATAAGATTACATCTTAAGTTTTTTTCTGCCTTTTTTTGCTGAAAGAAAGGAGAGAGAGGGAGGGGAGAGAGAGAGAGAGAGAGAGATCAGGAAAGAGGTAGGGTCTAGTTCAAATCTCTAGTAGGAAGGAGGGAGTTTGTTATATTATTGTCCTCTGTTTAAGAACTAGCTGTTGGAGGGTGGGGAGATGGCTCAAGGGTTAAAACTTTTACCTCACAAGCAAAAGGATCGGAGTTCAGATCCCCATATCCCAGGTGAAAATGCCTAGCGGAAGTGGTCTGCGCTAAAGATAGAGCATGGCAACTCTAGGGCAAAACAGTAGAAGATAGAACAACCAAACCTATTTCCCCTTGTCACATTTGGGCCTCCACAAACACACACACACTCAAGTGCCCCTCCCTCCCCCCCAAAAAACCCCAGCTGTTCAAAAAGGAATGTTTCCAGTACGTATCGCAATGGACAGTTTTAAGTTTCACCACAAACAGGCTCTTTGAACACTTCTGTAATGAAACCTAGTACTCACTTCCTACCAGGAACATATCTGTTGTGGAGTAAGCTAGATGCATTATTTGCTACAGTATCAATACCTGTATTCTGTGGGGAGCCCTGGGTGAACCTAATGGAGGGAGATAAAAGGGTGTGAGTCAAGGGGAAGTCAGGAATGGAGGCTTTGCTAGGGCTGGGTCTCAGGAAGTAAGGACAATCTGATGAGTAAGGGTCTTAATGTATATCTGAGAGTCTGGAGAAGTGAAGAGAATCTAGAGTGTCACTCAATATAAAGAAGCTGAGTCACGCGCATTAGCTGGGAAGGAGGAAGTGGGTTCTTGCTCACAGTTGACAGAGTGATCTTGTTTCTCTGTCACCATCAGGAGTGATCACATCTGAAGCTGATTTTTAATGAAATCGTACTCAGCACAGAACCAACAACCCAGCGCATAGTTGCCAGAGAAACCGAAACTTGAGGCAACACAGCGTGGTGCCTGAGAGCGTGCTAATGAGCTCCCTGTGTTTGGGTGACACAGGACAAGCATAAATGTGCACCACAGGCTGTTTTTACCCCTGTCGGCAAGATACAGAATGGGAACCGGCTAGATGGCTTAGCAGATAAAGACACTTGCTCACAAACCTGTTGACTTGAGTTGGATTCTCAGAATGTACATGGTAGAAGGGAAGAACTGACTTTTGGAAGTTTGCCTGACCTCCGCGTATTCTGTCTTTCTATCTCTGTCTCTCTGTCTGTCTCTCTGTCTGTCTCTCTGTCTCTCTCTGTTGGTCTCTCTCTTTCTCTCTCTCATAAGTAAATACTGGAAAAGTAATGAATGAATGGCATCTTCAAATTCATATACCTGCTAATGGTCCCAGATCAACAATATTATCAGAGGGCACTATCTCCACACACATACCCATATAAATGTGTGTACCCACATGCCCATGTGCATGTACCCATATGAACGCGCCACACACACACATACACACACACACACACACACACAGGTGAAGAGTGCCCAAGAAAGACAACTGACATCAACTTCCGGCCTCCACATGCATGTACAGGTACTAATATGCACACATATTCACATGGTGTGAATAGTTTACATACATGAGCTATATGTTTTATGTGTATAATATATGATGCGTGTGTATAAAAAACCTAAGGGAAAATTTGGGGGGAAATGCAGGAATAATGGTGTCCCAAGTTTAGGTTCTTCTCAAATCCCACATAAATACGCAACAACCAGAGGGAAAAAAATCAAAAATCTGTGAACAGGGACTGGAGAGATGGCTCAGTGGTTAAGACTCTGCCTCACAAACAGAAGGTCCTGAATTTGGATCTGAGGTCCTATGTGAAAGCGCCAAGCGGAAAAGGCAGTGTGGTCTGCACTTCCAGCCCTGGTGGGCAGAGTCTAGAAAATCCCAAAGTGAAACAAAAAGGAGGTGGAAACAATTCAGGATGGTTCTCAAAGTCACCATTGGTCCTCCACAGAGACACATAGTGCCCTCTGATACACACACACATGCACGCACACACATACATGCACATACACACACAGATGATGATGATGATGATGATGATGATGAAGATGAAATACATGATCACTCCAAAACAGTCAAGTAATAAATCATATTGTAGAAAGCACTTTCTTCCCTGATTTGCCCCCCTGCACCCAATCTGTTCTCTGCTTTCCAGGCTAAGCCCACTCACCATTCTCCACCCTCAGGCTGGTGAGTCCCACTGCTCCTCCTGCTTCCTATGCATACGCGCACACAGCTTGCAAGTCCTGTGCTGTTGGGGGTTTGTCCCTCCCATCTGCATCTTGGGATTTGTGGGGACGTGCTGTAAACTAGATTTGTTGCAACCATTGTTTATAGATTTATTTATTTTTAAATAACCTATTTCTTTTCTTTTTTAATAATTTATCTCTTTACTTATTTAGTAAGTAAACAAGGCAACTTTATGGAGTAGATTTTCTCTTTTGACATCATGTGTGTTCTGGGGATCAAACTCAAGTTTGCAAGCGTATTTACACCTGCTGGGCCATCTCATTGGCCTGTCCGTGTGACCTTTATCTTTCTTTTTTTTTTTTAGTTTTTTTCATGTGT
This sequence comes from Typhlomys cinereus, assembly GCA_023101885.1. Lineage (NCBI taxonomy): Eukaryota > Metazoa > Chordata > Mammalia > Rodentia > Platacanthomyidae > Typhlomys > Typhlomys cinereus. The sequence goes on along the minus strand of JALPQD010000480.1, from coordinate 1,462,625 downwards.
ATGTTGGGTAGTGACGCCAGTGCATATGCATGCATGCTTTGCCTTCGTGTAGGCACATACATCCACTTAGGTTGCACAGTGCATGTGAATGAGCATACATGTAGAGATTGTACATGTAAAGACTGATACTAGGAACCGTCCTTGATTGTCCTTCCACTTTATTGTTTTGAAACAGGGTCTGTAATTAAATCCAGAGCTCTTCCTCTAGGTCTGTTCTAGCTATTCAGCTCCTGAAATTTCCAGGTTCTTCCTTCTGAGGCTGGAATTGCACGCAGGTCAGTACACACACCCAACATTTTGCATAGGACCTAAGGATCCGAACTCTTGTCCTCTTGCTTGCATAGCAAGCACTTTACCCACGGAGCCATCTTCCCTGCCCTGCTTTATCTGTCACCATTCTTAGAATCTCTTCTGTAAGTCACATCAGAGACCCTACATTAATCAACAGGAACTAGGCCAGCCTAATCTCTCCCCATCCTAAAGCTCAGGGAAATTTGCACAAGAGAAGTCGGTAAAGTTGCAAGAGCCTAAAGATGGGGAGGATATGCAAGATACTCCACACACATTAGGGCCGAAGTAATCATAATAGGACTTTGCATGACCTGTGCAAACATATCATTGACCCCCCCCCCAAAGTCTAACATGGATCACAGGCACTGGGATCTATACTAAAGGGGAACACAAAAAAGAGCTCTAGGCAATGCCACTGAGTCCTTACACCTCAGAGTGGAGGACCCAGAGGGAAGTTTGACATGCACACTAAAGGATGCTCCAGATAAGGGGGGGGGAAGGACTGGGAGAAAGGGAGGGAGGGGGGGAAGGAAGGGGAAAAGGGAGGAGGGAGCAAGGGGATCCAGGGAGGGGTAGAGGGAAGGAGGGGAATGGGGTACCTATCAAGTTTGTATGAGTGGAAAAAATAAATTAAAAAAAAAGAATCTCTTCTGTAAATCATGAAAAGGTCTATATCACAGCAATAGCAAGTAGCCACTTGTGGCTCTTTGGCACTTGAGATGTGGCTGGTGAGACTGAGGGAGATCCATCTTATTGTTATATTTAATGTAACAAGTTAAATATCTAAGTAGCCAGTCTGCAGAACACGAGGGCAGAAGGAAACTGACGCTCTGTATCTCAGGGTCACCAAGTCTGAGAAGTATGTGTGTACAAACTCAGGTGTCTGTGTTATCCAGGACGATTTACACGCCATCTGAACATCATTTCCATCGATGCCTTTGAAGATGAGATTTTAACCAAGATCTTCGGTTCTATCACTGACTGGCACTTTGGGATTGGATTTGATATCATGTTCCTAAGGTAAGAAATTCATGTGGCTTCCTGGGTATTGACCGAAGGGGTCCTCACTTCCGTTCAATAGCTCAATTAGTCTACCTCCCTCTTCTTCCCAAGGTATGGGAAGATGCTGGTGCAGGCCACGAAGACAATTTATAGAAGTGCCGTGGAGAACTTCTTGCCAACTCCCTCCAAGTCACATTATGTCTTTAACCTCCGGGACTTCTCACGGGTGATCCAGGGGATGCTGCTGTGCCCCTACACCCACCTGCAGGTCAGCCACTGTTGCTTCTGTCTCTACTGTCATTCAGTCATATCCCTGTAGTAATAGGCTTTTACTAAGCACTTGTCTATGCCAGGAATAGTATTCCAGAAGTATTGTCTCATTTACACCTTACCTCAACACCAGGATTTGGATACTTTGTAAAGACTATCACTGTACATATCATCTTTATGCATCCAAATAATTAACTCTATATTTTTAGGATTTGGAAAAGTTTATCCGGCTTTGGATCCATGAGATTTACCGGGTGTTTTATGACCGTCTGATTGACAATGATGACAGACAGATCTTCTTCAATATGGTGAAGGAAACCACCTCCAATTGCTTCAAGCAGACCATGGAGAAGGTAAATCAAATTCTTAGATTAATTTGACCTCAGAAGTGGTCCTACGTTAGTCTTGGATTCTGGATTCCATTCCCAATAGTGTCTTAACCTCTCTACCCATTATGGCAAGTGTGTCAATTTAGTCATTTGATTTGATATTTTACTTGGTGTGATTCTGCCATACTTCTACATTAACATATAAGTTCAGATCCATTCAAAAAGGATAACAGTATGCTATTTACTTATAATTAATTTAAAATGCATTTCAGAGCCAACTCATTAGAAAGTTGAAAAAGAAAAAAAATGTAAGTTGTTATGATTTGCCCAAGGTCTGGAGTAAAGTTCAGGTGAAAGGCGGTTGTTGTCACGCAATTGTGACTATTTTCTCATTCCCATTTAATGTAAGAAAAGTGATTTTAAACCAGTATATTTGTTTGCATCTTCTTATTCTGCTTCATTACTAAGAAGCTATGATTTCTGCATGAAAAATTTTAGGATCTTTTTATGTTTCATCTAGTAGCCAAAAGCAGAAGTAGAACCAGGTTCCACTATCAGGAAGACAAGACATTTAAGGGATTCCTTCCTTAGTCGGAATGGAGACTGGAAGTAATGCTCTGGCTCTATGAAGGAAAAAGCACGTACAAATCATGCTACCCTTCCCCTGCCTTCTCCAGAATCTTACAAACTGACAAGTTATTAACTGCTTAGTAACCTGACTGGCTCTTCCTTCCTCTTCTTCCTTCTTTACTTGTTACCATTGTTCTTTGTTCCTTTGTTTTTGCTGATTTTTTTTTGCCTTTCATGTACGTGCTCATGGAGTGCATGCCTAAGTGTGTGTGTGTGCGCGCGCAGATGTATGCACACAAATGCATTGGAGTGTGTGCGCCTACGGAGTCTCAAGGGATATAAGGAATCATCCTCCATTACTCTTCCACCTTACTGTTCTGAGCTGGGTCTCTAAATCAGAGCACATCATTAGGACTCGCCTGGCTAATCAACTTGCTCTGGGGATTCCAGGCTTTGTCTTCCAGGGACAACTACAGACAGGTCACTACACCTGCCGGGCATTTTTACAGTGGATCTGGGGATGTGAACTCCTGTCTTTTGCTTGCAAGGCAAAGGCTTTAATCGCTGAACCATCTCCCCAGCTTCCCAGCTCAGATTGGCCTGGAACTTGTAATTCTCCTGCCTCTACCTCCCTAGTGATCACTGCAAATGTGTACCATCATGTACCTGGCTCACTTTTATCGCGTTAGAGAGAATACTGTTGGCGATCCAGGACATGGCAGATGTATTCAGGAGAAACAAGAATGTCTCCCACTCCCGACATCCCTACTGCCCACCACCATGTTAGGCCACAGGCTGAGGGCCTGACCAACGCTTACCTTTCTCACAGGTGCTCATTCACTTGTCGCCCACCGGCAAGATCGTGGATGATAACATCCGCAGCCTCTTCTTCGGGGATTACTTGTTTCCAGAAAATGAGCAAAAAGTCTACGACGAGATCACTGACCTGAAGCACCTCACCATGGTCATGGAGTACTACCTCGAAGAGTTCAACAACATCAGCAAAGCCCCCATGCCCTTGGTCATGTTCAAGTTTGCCATTGAGCACATCTCCAGAATCTGCAGAGTCCTGAAACAGAACAAAGGCCACTTGCTCCTGGTGGGCATTGGGGGCAGCGGGCGGCAGAGTGCCACCAAACTGTCCACGTTCATGAACTCGTATGAGATATACCAGATTGAGATCACAAAGAATTACTCAGTCAACGACTGGAGGGAGGACCTGAAGAAGATAATGTTGCAGGCCGGGGTGGCCACCAAGAGCACCGTATTCCTTTTCTCTGATAACCAGATCAAAGACGAGTCATTCGTTGAGGACATCAACATGCTTCTGAACACAGGCGACGTGCCCAATATCTTTCCAGCTGATGAGAAGGCCGAACTCGTGGAAAAGATGCAGACGGCCTCCAGGACAGAAGGAGAGAAGATCGAAGTCACTCCCCTCTCTATGTACAACTTCTTTATTGAGAGGGTGAAAAAGAATCTTCACATCGTTCTTGGTGAGGAGCAAATTCTGCCTGCCTTTCTTCCTCTGGAATTTTTTTTAAATTTTTGCATTTATTTGAGAGAGAGAGATATGCCATAGTGCATGGGTGGAGGTCAGAGGACAACCCTTTAGAAGTCGGTTCTCTCCTTCCACCGTGTGGACTCATGGGAATCGAACTCATGTTGCCACATTTGTAAGCAAGTGTCCTACCTTCAGCACACTAATTCCAGTTTTCTTTAATGGTGTTAAGGTTAATTCAATCAAGACACCAGCCAGAGTTACAATGTAGAGTTCCTCTGGCATCCTTTCCCACTCTTCCCCTGAACAGTTAAGTTAAGCCTATCCCAATCTCTCTGGTTCTCCTTTGAGAAAGAATGTACCTTACAGTATTAGCTTGACATTCCTGATCAATCCATAAACCTAGGAGATGTGCTTAACACTTCTCTTTCATTACTGAACATCAGTCATGACCCCCTTGCTGTCTCTCACACTCATCCTCATTTCTGCCTCTACCACCTTCACACCAGTTAACTCAATACCATCTTACCTGAAGCTCACTTCTACACCGTTCTGTTCCTTCCAGACTTTTCTGCTGCTTTGAACCAGAATGATTTTTTTATATATCACAAATATGATCATTACATGTGTGTGTGAGCACACAAACTAAAATACTTAGATTACTTCTCATTTGAATAAAGACTACAGGATCAAAATTCCCAGCTTGTGGCCTTCCAAGGCTATCCCCTGAACCTCTGTCCTCATCATAAGCCAAACTCCTCCTCTTACTGCACTTCATCCATGCTGAACTCTCTACACTTGCACGAATGCATCTTGTTTCCTTCTGCCACGTGGAATCTACGTAAATAATGAATGGCATTTATGATACAGAATTGAGAAATTGTGACTGGAGGGAGATGGAGTTGGAAACAAGCCACAAGCAATTTATATAGGTACCTATATATTGCCTCCTTAAGTAGTCTAAGAAAGAATGAATTGTAACATATTAGCTTGTACAGACCACCTCATGTGCTCAGTGCAATCTATCCATAAATCTAAGAGATAAGCTTAGCACTGCTCTTTCTTTGCCAAGTCCTGTCAATCATTACCTATCTTTTATATTCACGCTATCTTTTATATTCACCTTCTTATCTCTGTTTCTACCACCTTCACACTGCTAAGCCCCCATACCAGCTCATTTGGACATTGCCTTTATACCATCCTGTTTTTTGTAATATTGTTTTATGGTCATTCTTTCTAATATAGTCTGAAGTCATCATAGATAGAGTAAGTAGGCCAAAGGGCTCCAGTTTAATCACGTGATCCAATGGATCCAAAAGATATGACGGTATGTAGCGATTAGTTGAAGGAATATTAGAATACCTTGAGATACCATCACGATACTCGAAAATAGACCAGGATTCCTCTCACCTTCCTACACTCTCACCATAGCTATACACCTCTGGAGTACCAACAGGAATCATCTCAGCCCCTTGCCTCACCAAAGCCTTCATTTCTCCCTCCCTTGAAGGAAAGGAACTAACAAAGTCTATTTTCCATCAGCCATGAGTCCAATCGGGGATGCCTTCAGAAACCGCTTGAGGATGTTCCCTTCATTAATCAATTGCTGTACAATTGACTGGTTCCAGTCCTGGCCCACCGATGCCCTAGAACTCGTGGCTAACAAATTTCTAGAGGATGTGGAGCTTGATGACAACATTCGAAAGGAGTAAGCATTAGCTTCATTATGGTGCCCCAAATATTCCAAGCCGAAATGCTAGGTTCTAGCTCCATTGAGATTGTTTTATTCCTTATATGTTGTTTTAAAGATTTCCCAGTGTATATGTAGAAAATGCCTTATGATTTAAGTCAAGTCATATTTACTAAGGTATTTAGTAAAGTATCTTTGCTGAAAAAGAATGACATTTCAATGTTCAGAATTGTCCTGGGGAGGATCTATTGTCATATTGTCATCTTGAATACAATAATAATGTTATTTTTTTAATCTTATAATAAGCATTCTCGACTGCTGCCAAGAAAATGAAAATTGATTCTTGTGAGAGGATGGGGGGGCTTATTCTTTCATGTGTATAGCACAGATATTTTCCCCAAAGCATCTAATTATGACTGGAGCGAGGGTAATTGATGAGAATATTGCCCCCCTGGGTGCCCTGTGAAGGAAGGGGTCTTGTTCACCTCCATGCCTTTCATGTCTAATAAATGCACCTGTGAGGAAAGTTCAATAAGTGGTTTGTAAAGTTCAATGAATGAAATATGAAGTAGGTAGAGGTCACAGTACCAATGGACTTAAATTCTACTTGAGAATTTTTAAATTTCATCCCCTAAGACTAGAAAACCCTTACTGTGAATCCTGGGCTCATGGGAAGAATCCCCTGGGTCCATGAATATGGATAGGGGTAAAACTCATTTTCATTTCCAATGACATCCAACCCATATTCTAAACTTCTTTCTGTGATGACTACAGGCATTAAACCCCAGTTGGATTGGCAGGGCCCGTGACCTCATAAGAATCTCGATTCTTTTCATCAGCTATTCAGTCATTAGTGATACCTCCATATATGGTAGTTTTTAGATTTGCTGCCCACTCTTGCTGTTTCATACAGTGGTTGACATTCCATAGTCTGTGAGTCAAGGTCAAAACATGGTTTGTTTTTGTCGATAAACTTTTACTGGAACATAACCATGAACATTCGTTTGCATATTGCTAATGGCTTCTTTTGTACTACAGTGACAGCGTTTAGTGGTTGAACAGATGCTGTGGGTCCTAATTTCCTTCCCTGTGGCTGCAATAAAACACTGACAAAACAATAAAGGGAGAAAGAACTTATTTGGCTCACAATTCCAGGCTATGGTCTGTCCCAGCAGCCAGCTTGAGTAAGCTGGTCACATCACATCCACAGTACAAAAGCAGAGCAATGAATGATGCTTCCTGACTGGCGCTCAGCTCACTTTCTTATATAGTGCCAAGACTCCTGCTTAGAGAATGGTGCCAACTTCAGTGGGTGGGTATTCCTACCTAAGTAACTGACCAAGATGATCTCACACAGGGGCAAGAAGAAGTCTGCTTCCTAGGTGTGAATTGAGCTAACCATCATGCTATGTGACCCCCCCAACACTACAATATTTTCTATCTGACTCTATCCAGAGAAGGTTGCTGATCCCTGACTTAATGTATCCACAGAGAGCCACACTAACACTGTATTGCAAATTTGTCTATTTTCATGTAATTGGTAACCCCACTGATCTTTATGCATTTGAAAGCACTATTGCAGCTGGGTGTGGTGGTGCATGGCTGCCCACCTAGTGCTGGGGAGGCAGAGACAGGAGGATTGCCATAGTTCAAGGCCAGCCTGATCTGTATCAGAAGCTCCAGGCCAGCCAGAACCACTTAACAAGATCCTGTCCAACAAAAACAAAACCAAGCAACTATTCTGCAAGGTCAGGAGACTTCCGCACACTACCCACAGTTAGAGAATTCTGCATGACCCCTGCGACTGATTCATCTCAGTAAGAGCACTTGCCTTTGTCATTCTCCACTTGGCTGTGTTTCGTTATCGCATTCTAGTGCGCCACATTCAGTATGCATGCCATCTGCATCTGTCTGCTGCTGCTAATCTTCTTTTTGCTGGGAGACAATAGAGTCAGTTTAGACAAGGGGACTATTATTTGTCTTACACTTTCAGAGGGGACATATTATGGCAGGGACCACATAGCAGAAGGTGTGACTGGAGGCAGGCACCACAACTGTGGTGAGGCCGATGAAACAAGAGCAGCTAGAGAAAGAAGGGCCAGGCCACCAAACCTCAGGCCCACTCACTGTGATCTGCCTTCCTCCAGCAAGACCCTACCTCTAAAAGGTGCCACAACCTCTCTAAACATTGACCCCAGTTAAATATGCAAGCACACAATCCTGTTGGAGAGAAATTAGATCCCACCTAACTGCCTTGATATCCTTGACAGGGTCGTGTTCATGTGCAAATATTTCCAGGAGAGCGTGAAGAAGCTGTCACTCGATTATTACAACACCCTTCGCAGGCACAACTATGTGACCCCCACTTCCTACCTTGAACTGATCCTAACTTTCAAGGCGCTTCTCAATATCAAGCGGCAAGAAGTAGACATGATGAGGAACCGCTATCTGACCGGCTTGCAGAAACTGGACTTTGCATCTTCACAAGTGAGCATGTCCACGCAGAACAGGGACAAAGTCCCAGGATGTGTGGGGGTGACAAGGTGCAGAATTTAAGAGGGCCTCAGATGCACACAGACTCTGACTTGGATTCGCGTCATTCACTTCACTTGTCTCATTTCATCTCGGATTTCTATCACCCTGTCTTTAGAATTTCAATAATTTATTCATCACGATGGCTTTGCATTATTTGGGTTTCTTAAAGGATTGCCATTAGTATGTATCCTGTGTGCTGAGGACCGATGCTCCCTTAAATTTGGGGCCTCACTTGTTCATCCTTTTGGGGAACTGGGCAGGATAAGCCAGGGCTTTGAAAGGTCAGAACTGGCCTTGAATTCTAGCTTGGCAACCTACCTGTTGTAGAACCTTGAACACATTATTTCACTTCTTTGGGCCTCAGTTTTTTCTTCTACACAAAAGTGATAATAGCAGCTTTTACCAATTCGGGCTACTGTAACAATAAAATAAGGAGGCATAAGTACAGCCTTTGCAAAGTGCCTGGAGTCTAAGTTATGCATTGATTGTGGGGCTTGGAGTCACTTGACCAACCATCTAAAATCAGGGCCATGTGAACAGATGGATTTTCAGTATCAATAAAGGCCTGAGGCATGGATTGACTTCCAGTGGTTTGACCTTTTACCGTGACACTATGACAAAGGGATGGGAGAGACTATCAGAGCTGAACTCTGGTGCTCTCTGGTCCTGGGAATGTTGATTTCCACTTGGGCTCTTAACTTTTAGAGAGATGTTGAAAGCTAGAGCATCGCTAGATAAGGATGAGAAAGTCATGCTGTTTGAGGGGCATAGAATGGACTCAGAATGGTCTAGATCAGAAAAGGAAGGATGAGCCCTGTTAGTGTCCTCTGAGCTAAAATCAGTAGTTCTTATATTTTGCACATGTCATATGTTGGAGAATCATTTCAGCGCTTGCCATTTTCAGCACTGAACTAGCTCACCCTTGTATCATGTATCTCTTTCTCCTTCCTAGGTGGCTGTCATGCAAAAAGAGCTGACGGCCCTCCAACCTCAACTCATCCACACCTCGGAGGAGACAGATAAGATGATGGTGCAGATCGAAGCAGAGACGAGAGAGGCCGATGCCAAGAAGCTCCTAGTGCAAGCAGATGAAAAAGAAGCCAACGCTGCTGCTGCCGTTTCCCAAGCAATCAAGGTACGACCTGCTCAGAGGAAAAGAGGGAGTTAGGTCTGCTGAATGTGTGCGGTCACGCCCATCTTGCAGGTGATACATGCAAGACTCAGTAAAAGCATGTGAGTTTCCAAGTGTCACACAGGTAGCAAATGGTAAAGCAATGGTTCATGCCAATATTCTTTTACTCAGAGTCAAAGCCAGGATTCATCATAACCTGATGGCATCTGTTGGCTTTATTCTCTATGATGGTTGGTACTGGTTATCCGTCAACACCTAGGGCAGGCCTCTGGTCATACCTGAAAGGATTCTCGGCATTAAGTCTGGTGTGTGGGCATGCCTATGAGGGATTGTCTTGGATTCTTTGATTGAGGTGGAAGAACCCATTCCCTAGACAGGGGTCTATAACTTATAAGATCGAGGCGAGCTGAGCGCAAGCATGGATGCTTCCCTGTGTTGCTTTCTGCTTTGACTGTGAGTGTGATGCGACCACCTGCTTCAAGCCACGGTAACTTCTCTACAATGAAAGGCTCTAATCTGGAATTATGAGCCAATTAAACTCCTTCTTATAAGTGTGCTCCTCATTGGGTACTTTGTCACAATTGATGAGTAATGACACGAAGACACCTTCATTCACTCTGTCCTGGTCACACTGGCCTCCTGGCTATTCCTTAAAGAAATATGAGACATGTTTGTATTGGCTGTTCCCTTTGTCCAGAAAGCTCCTTCTTTAAATATATATATGATTTGCTTCTTCACCTCTTTCACATTTTTCCTCCATTGTACCTGGTTTGTGACAGATGTGCAACGACTACCTATCGGATGACAGATTATCAAACCTATAGGATTCCATTCGAAGGTAATTCTTGCAACAAAGAACAAGTTCTGAGAAAGGACTAGCCTGCATGCACATATGAGAAGAAATGCTGATCAAACTGGTGTTACGTTCATATTTTCCATATCGCCCACTTTTAAAGTTCACAATTCCATTTGAGTGTCACACTTTGAGACTTAGAGATGATGGATGTCAGTACCTGAGAGGTGATGGCATTTGGGCATTTGACAAGACTTTCCAGAACTTCATAGTTCATTAGCAGGACTACGAAACCTCAGGGCACTTAGATTATGACATGTGTCCCTTTGTCCTTTCTTAGCAGTTAGGGAATTCCTACAGTCACTCTTCAAACATGAGCTTGAGCAAGAAGTAGCTTATGTTTGGCTTGTATCCTAACTAGGTCATGGGGTATTTTCTGGAAAAGTTCCAACAGGCATTGCTCTGGTGAGTCCCAGAGGTCTTACCTCTGGTAGATTTGTGAGAAGATCTGATCCTTCTCTGGTCTCAGAATTCATAATGAACACAAAGTCCTGGGTGAGAAAGGCTTGTAAGCTCGTGGTTCTGATGGCTTGAACAGAAGACAAATGGAAACTACAAAGAAGATAGTTTTCCAGGTACCAAGAACCATATTTTAGTGCGTAATATGCCATGCTATGACGAATGCTGATACGAGCAACCCCTTCTCACATTCAGCAAAGGCTTACTGAACGTGAACACCTCTTATGAGCTTGCACATTTTAGTGAGTGGGAAAATCCTTTCCCTAGTGGAGACTGTGTGTCTCATGCTTGAGTCTCCTTGCCTTGAGCCATCCTACCAACCCTACGGTTCATAAAGCATTGTCCCTGTTGGCACATGAGGAAATAACATGCAAGATCTTGCCAAGGTCACAAAATTCCCCAGCGACATAATCAACATTCGAACCCAGAGCTCTTTGACCCCCAGAGCCGTCTGGCATTTGACCGTTATTCCAGAAGTTGCAAACTGACACCCAAAACTCACATGTATCTGTGATGTACATGATATGAATTTATTTTGAGACTCTATATAGCACTGGCATAAATATTGTAATGTGTTCAGAGTTGCAGAGTTAAAATTTGAGGCCAGAAGTGACCTTTCAAAATGGTACCTTATCCTGCTTGATTCCCCACAAGGATGCAACAAGAGAGGCCCCAGATTGCAGGGAACACTAGAACTCAGCACTCAGGATAAATGCTACTTTATGACAATATTTTAATATTCTTGAACTCATGATCTTCCTGCCTAGCCTCCTAAGTGATGAGATTACAAACTACATTCTGTAATATTGGAAGCCAGAAATTGTGGACATTTGAGTCAGTGAGACGTTCAGTAAGTAAAAGTGTTTGAGCACATACCTGATGACATAAGTTCAATCCCTAGTTGACAGGAGAACCAACTCCCAAAAATGTCCTCTGACCTCCATACATTTGCCATGTCACATGTCTGTTTGCACACGTTTGTGAATTCAAGCATACACACACATGCGCACTAACAGAACAAGTCAATAAATAAAATATTTTAAAAAATGGTTACCATGTTAAAGTTCAAGTGATTCAAGTAAAACAGAATTCTTGGCTTTCCCTTTAAAAATGTAAGCATTCTGGCAACATTGGCTCTGCCTTTCTGGCTCTGCCCATCCATGGGAGTAAGAAGACATTGTGGTCTAACTCACTGAAGTTCCAGCCAGCCCCTTGCTCCACTGGCCTGAACCCTGAAGGCGCATGACTTTGCAATGCTTTGGGGGTGCTTTCTATGTGGAAACTGGGCAGTCAGAACTCAGCCCCTCTCTAACCTTGGTTTCTCCACCAACAACATGGGGGTACTAAGAAAAACATGTAAAGTTTGTAGCACGTATCAGAGCTTCAGGTCCATGTTAGTCCTCCAAAGCCTTGTTTGTGGTCCTTCTCCGAGTGTGACAAGGTCAGCTTCTCACTAGGTATAGGGAAGGAGTGTGTCATAAGGAACCAGAATTCTGCTCTGGAGTCTCAAGGCAAACAGCGAACCTGCTAGAGTAGGAGGGAGGTGAACAATGGTGAGGGTTTTCCAAGGAGATGACTCTGGACTCATGGCCACACCCTGGGCAATGAACTGCCACCTCAGGTTTCAGTAGGAAGGGCGAGGTTGGTGTCGCGTGCTTCCAGCCCGTCCCGTGAGTGACATCCTGGAGCTGAGTCAGTGGCAGCAAACACCCAGGGAGGAGAAGGAAGAAACTTGGATTTGTTCCAGTTTCCCTGAAGCTTTCGTGTTCCTTCCAGAAATATCCAGAGCTGTGGTTCTTTGTGAGGAGACTGGCAGAGCTCTAGGAGACGCTTCTAGAACTCCCGGAAAAGACACAGCATGAGAGAGAGTACTTTAAAACCGAGCCTAATGCATATCAGAGGCTCAAAGGTACAAGTGGAATTTGTACTGGAAAGGTCTGAAGGCTAGAGGAGACAGAGGTGGATTCCAAACACGACAGTGTGTTAAACTGATTATTGTTGGCATGGGGCGTGTGCTTCTAAGTCCAGCATCTGGGAGGCAGATAGATAGTGAATTCAAGGCCAACCTAAGCTTCACTGGAAAAAAGTAAGGTTTTTTTCAGACTGATGAACCTACATCTTCCTCCCCATGAGGATAATATTCCAGCTCTGATTACACTGGGCTCCACATCTAACAGCCTGATGCCCCTCGCATAGCTAACGCTCAGGGACCATTTTTAATTATAAGGTTTAATCTTGGGAACACACATATCACAACAGCACATAGGAAGCAACTTTTAAGAACTCAATTTTAACACCTTTCCAAGTGTCGACTTTAATTAGAAGTTTCCTCAGCCTATGCACATACCTGGATCATCTCCTGCTACCGCACTGACAGCCTAGTTGTGAACTTCACCTTGCTTTGTTTTCTCTTAACATCTTATCGCCAGCGCTTTTATAGAAAGCCAGCTCTGGCATCTTAATGACCATTTGGAGGAGGCCCATCCCACATCATGTGACCACACTTCTCCAGGACATTGTCTCTTCCCCCGGCTCTTCCCATCCTTGTTTCAGTAGTGTAAAGTGGAGTTTCTCAACAGAGTGCTTGTCGGAATCACCTTGGGAGTTTTAAAACCGCAGGTGTTCAGACTGTGTGAATCAGAATCTCTGGCCTGATCACAAAGCTTGTTTTTCATGCTGCTGTTGACTCTGCGGCAGGGCTGAGAATCATCATTACAGAGAAATGCCTGTTTGAGATGCCTGACAAGCCCTGCTTGCACCAAGACTGATGTGGAAGCTTCATCTCTTAGGACGAGGAGCAGGAGTGCCAGCCTCTGAGGAGGAAGGAAGCACAGATGGGCAACTAGCTGTCTGGCGCGTGTTAGAACATGACATGGAATTACTGATGGCATGAAGTCTTGGATCATTGTAATCTACCAAATGTCCAGAGATAAGGCTAAGTCCATATCTTTGGCCACCTCTACCCTTTTGTACAGCTGACTTTGAGAAACAGGGAATATCTGGAGGTCTTTCTCTTGCCTTTACGCTCTGCTGCATGTGCTAGGCATGAAATATAAATTGAATCATTATGGCCTCACATTCCATTTTAATGAAGACATCTGATGTTGGCTCACAGAAGATGACATTGTGATGTAATGAAGCTACATAAAATGTTGTCTCTCTTTCTAAGTAGAAACCCTAAAGTAATCTATGCTACACACACCTGTGTGTCTGTGATGTATATACATTCATGAACATGCATGCACACATATGTCATGAGGTAGGACAATAAACCCGTGTTACAAAGACTTCAGCATGTGCTTCTTGAACTTGCCTAAGAATTGTTCTCAGCTAGGCTCAATGTAGCTTTAGTCGAACGCTAGGGAGGTAGAGGCGGGAGGCTCATGAGTTAAGGTCAGCCTGGGCTACACAGCAAGGACTTTGCTTGGATATACAGCAAGACGACAACACAATCAAACAATTGACATTTCTCCTGTAACGTTTCACATTAATCGTGGCTGTGTGATTGTCCGCGGACTCAGTGAACTGATAGAAAACTCACTAAGTGGGAAACCGAAAGCCTGGCTCTGTGACTCACCATGTGTGTGACCTCCACTGACTCATTTGGGATATACATTTTTTTCTCTTAATAAATGTGAGTTACTAACCAGTCCAAAAGATCCCTTCTAGTTTTAAAATCCTATATTATAGTAAATTTTCCTTTTTATTTTAATGAGTTATCCATACTGTGTGAATGTGTGATAAAACTCGTGCTTTTAAATTGTGTAATTTGGAGCCTGTCCATAGTTGTGCAACCATTTACCTAAAATATATCAGTCATTATTCCTACTCTTTCTCTTTCCCCCGGCAACCACCAACCAGCTTTCTGACTGTGGATTTGCCCATTCTTCCTATCTCATGGAAGTGGAGTCATGTAGCAGATGGCCTTTGTGTGTAGCCTCTGCAGGAAGCACACAGGATCTGTCCATTGCAACATGCATTGGCACCTCATTCTATTTAATGAGGGGATGATGTTCTACAATACTGACTTTGTGTTCAAATGAACAGGGTGAAAAGCTGGGTTGCTAGCACAGACCTGCAATCCTCAGGCTTGTGAGTGTCAGGAGTCGAAGACCAACTCGAACTACATGATACTCTATCTCAAGCAAAAGATCCTCTTCCCTGATCTCAGCCCTCTCACCTTCAGTCCACCTCTAATCTCTATCCCTGTTCTCATCCTTACGTTGCCTGAGGAACAACCTGTCTCCAAGCTTCCCACATCCCTGACTCCACCACAGCCCATCTCTGAAGGGTCAGGAAAGTGCCCATGCTGACCTCACCTACCTGCCAGAGCAGAGCTGCTTCCCGTTTCTTCCCACTGCCTCCTCTCCTCCCCTATCACGCAAACCCTAAGGCTCGTCTCTCCACCCATCCCTCATCAGTGGATAAGGAAGCTGTTCATTTCCTAGCTCTTGAGAATTTATTCAAAATGAATACTTATTTTTTCAAAGGTAAAATTATAGTTTTTTTAAACCAAGAAGATAAAAGGACGAATTCAGATTAGATATACAGGTTTTAGTTAGTTCCAGCTAACAAAATGGTGACCATCAACAAAATAATTAAAATCACTGCAGATATAGCTCAGTGGTAAAGGGCTTGCATAGCATGTGCAAGGCCCTGAGTTCTGTTCCCAGCTCTATACAAAAAAATTTCAACTAGTTCATGTTAGGGTTGTGAACTGTCTTCCTGTACTCTGGACTGTAGGAAATCTTGCAGGGAGAGTACATGGGGAGTTGATTTCCCATTGCATAAACATGAAACCCATTTTTCTGAGTGTTTTGCCATTTTATGGGATGATTTCCATCTCATTGTGCAAATATCTCATTTTAGCTAGAAAAGGATACAGAAGGAGCTGTAGGAGTAACTGTATGTTGGATAGATTTAATATTAACATTTGAAAGAGGAAAATAATGATATAATTAAAATTTTTTCAACTAAATAAATTCACGAAACATTCTGGATGTTCAGTTTGTATACTTAGAATTTCTTTTTTACCTTTTTTAATGGTTCTTTTTTTTTTAGGTTTGTGTGTGTGTGTGTGTGTGTGTGTGTGTGAGTGTGCATGTGTGTGTGTGTGTGTGTGTGTCAGAGGGCACTGTGTGTCCCTGTAGAGGACTAAGGGTTACTTTGGAAATATCCTGGATTGCTTCTACCTCATTGCTTTGCTCTACGATTTCCTAGGCCTGCCCACCAGGGCTAGAAGTACAGTTTACCATAGTTGGTACCTGGTGCTTTTATGTGGGACCTGGGATCCAAACTAAGGATCTTCTGGTTGCAAGGCAGAGTCCTAACCCCAGAGCCATCTCTTCAACCCTCCCCCCTCCCCCCCCTTTTTTTTGGCAAAAAAATCTTCTGTTTTTTCAGACATTAGGTGACAGCAAGATTAAATAAGACAGGAAGAATGAACTCTAGTATTGTATGATAGAAAGATAACCATAGTCTACAAGCAGATGTGTGTGTGTGCATGTGTGTGTGTGTGCATGTTTATGTACATACATTTTAAAATGCTATTGCCCTGATTTCAGCAATGCTTAATTTTTAAGTTCTCAAGCAAAATGAATGTTTCAATGTCCAGGACATCCAACCTATGGCCCAAGAGGCCAGACACATGTACTTGTTGCTTTCACTGGTCAGAGTCTCTCCGTGCCACCCACCCTCACCTAATCCCCCCCCCCACCATGGGAAGGCTGACTTCAGGGGACATTTGGATATGAAGCACCACTTCCCGCTTCCCCTGCTTCTTCCCAGACAGACTCTGCCTCATTCTGCAGGCCAAGCTCTGACCCCTCATGTCTTCTGTCCGCAGAATGAATGCGAGGGGGATCTGGCTGAGGCCATGCCAGCCCTTGAGGCTGCACTCGCTGCCCTCGACACCCTGAACCAATCGGACATCACCCTGGTGAAGTCAATGCAGAACCCACCAGGCCCTGTCAAGCTGGTGATGGAGAGCATTTGCGTCATGAAGGGGCTGAAGCCAGAGAGGAAGCCAGACCCCACTGGCACTGGTAACCCACCCTTATACCACGCCAATATCAGGCTATTCTGGCCCAAGCCCCCAGGCAGGACCCTTGAGTTTCTGAGATATTTAGAAAGGTGTTTGCATGGGCTTATATGCCCAAAAGAACTGGGTATTTTCTTCAACAACCTCTTCACCTTATTTTCTTAAATAGGGTCTCTCTAAACCTGGAGCTTACTGATCTGCTACACTGGCTTGTCTATGAGCTTCATGGACCTGCCTGTCTTTGTTAACCCCCCGATACTGGGGATATAGGTATGCACTTCCATACCCAGATATTTATGTGCATGCAGGGGATCCCGCGTGGCAAGACTTCACCAGCTGAGTCATCTCACCATAGAACTTTGCTGATATGTCCTGAACAGCCCACAGTCACGAGATTAGTTTGAAAATGTGGGTATCTGTGGAAAGTGGGACTGAGCTTCACAAGGCCCCATATTGCAAATCACTGAAAAACTGAAGATCATGTAGACAAAGGCTGGGGGAACAAGCAGACATGGTGAATGTCCAAGAGAGAGAAACACACACACACACACACACACACACACACACACACACGCACGCACATGCACGCACGCACATACCACCGCACCACACACAAGATGCAGAGAGGCAGGGTATTACCTGGGATAAAAGAAAAAGAAAGACGGAGAATAAAGGAGAAATGGAAATGGAGTCATTATACACGTGGTCTCAAAGATGAGGAGAAAGTGGGGCACAAAGAAGGAAAACAGAAAAAGGCGAACAGAGGAGGAAAAGGAGAGAGAAGCAGAGGTGAGAGGAACAAGAACTGGATGCAGAAAGCTAGAAGCAGGAGCAAAGGGAAAGGGCAGAGACAGAAAATAGGATTGAAGAGTTGGAGAAATACAGAGACTTTGAAATGGGCAAAAAGGAATGGCAGAAGGATGGAAATGGGCCAGTAGGGTTACTCAGTGGGTAAAGCACTTACTGTCAAGCCTGAAACCCAAGTTGATCCTCATGGATCAAACACAGTGGAAGGCCTGAAAATTGACCTCTAGTAGCTTCCACACATGTATCGTAGCACACCTTTGCACATGTGCACGCGCACACACACACACACACACACACACACACACACATACACACACACAAATAAAAAGCAGTAGCTAAATAAATGCAATTTTTAAAAAAGGAATAGAAGAAAGAATTTGAAAACCAGAAATCATAGCTCATGACTATAATCCCAAGGTTGAAGAGGCAGAGATAGGAGGATTGGGAGTTTGTGAGCAGCCTGGGCTGCATAATAAGACTCTGTCTCAACATGAAGTAGAGCAGACTTGATAAGAGGACTTTGTATTACAATCTGTACCTTTGAACCGAGCAGCCTGCTCTTTCAAGCTCTCCTTTCCTGGAAAGAGTCCTGCAGTCCTTCATTCCTTCTGAAATGTTAGAAATCCCTAGGCCCTCATTTCAGGTCTTCTGGCCCCAGTTTAGCATTTCCTCTGTGTGGCTGGCTTCAGACCAACAGTCACTTGAAGAAGATGCAGACGATCAGGAATGGCCAAGCAGGAGTGGTGTGTGTGTGTGTGTGTGTGTGTGTGTGTGTGTGTGTGTGCGCGTGTGCGTGCGCGCGCGCTCATTTACTTGTGTGTATGCCTGTGGAGGACAGAAGTCAAGTCAGAAATTTTCTCAGTCCCTCTCCACTTTATTTTTTGAGAGAGAGTTTCTCATTGAACCTGGAGTTCACTGTTTATGCTGGACTGTTTTGTGGTGAAGCCCAGAATCTCCTTTTGTCTACCCCTGACTCCAAGGACTAAACATCACAGGCACACCGCCACTCTTGTATTTTACATGGGTGCTAGGAGTCCAAACTCAGGGCTTCATGCTTACATAGTAAGTGCTTAATCCACTGAGACCTCGTCCTAGTCCTAGGAATTGACTTTTTTTTTACATTTAGTGGGGGTGGGGCATTATGCTATGACACATGATACATATGTGGAGATCAGGAGACAGCTTGTGGGATTCAGTTCTCTCCTTTTACCATGTGGGTTTCAGATTGCTAGACTTGTGCAGCAGCAAGTGCCTCTACACACTAAGCCATCTTACCTGTCCTAGAAGCCAACATTTTTTTCCTTTCATATATGTATGACACACATGTATGCATGTGCATTTCTGTGTGTTTACATGTTCATGGCTGTACACATGTGTGCAGATTTATGTGCATGAATGTACTTGAGCATGTGTGCCTGTGGTGACCAAAGAGTAATATCAGGAATCGTCCTCGATTGCTCTTCCACCTTATTATTGTGAACTGGTTTGTAATTAAACCCAAAGCACGCCATTGATTAATCTGTCTAGTTGGCTTGCTCTGGGGATTTCCATGCTCTGCCTTCCAGAACTAGAAATACAGATCGGCTGCCACACTCACCCTGCATTTTTACATAGGATCTGGAGATCTGAACTCAGGTCCTTTTTCATGACAATCAAAGATTTTAACCACTGAGCCATGTCTCCAGCCCTAGGATCATACCTTTTTTTTTTTTTTTTTTAAAGAGAATCCTTTAGGGCAGCTGCTAGGATACAATAATTTGGTCTGAGCAAAGATGAGCTCACTGATATTCCTGCACCATGGAATTACATGGGGAGCTCAAATAAGCACACCAAACCCATGTGCCATTTTGGAGATATTTATTGTAGGTTTGGCTTGCAATCTGAGCTTTAGGATTTTTGTAAAGCTCGTCTGGGAACTTCTGAGGTGCGGGCAGAGTTGAGACACACAGAACACAACCAAGCTATAAATGCCCAGTCTTACTGTGGGTTGCTGGCCAGCAACATAAAACCCACCATTAAATTGTGTATGTTATTCAGCAAACCTGTGGCTCTTCATGAATATATTGGGATGGAACAAAAGAGCCTGGAGTTAGCTCTGGGCACCTCAAGTTTAAATGAAGTATATAATTTCCAGAATGCAAAGTCCTCTATAGGAAATATCTGGCTGGTTGCTATGCTCATACTTAGAAATGGGACACAACATACTCCTTATGAGGATATAATGTCTCAGAGCGTGACTTTGTTCATAAACCTAAGACTAGCAAGTATAAACCAAATGGACTCTCAAGTTTTTTTTTTTTCAACATGTTAACAAAAGGAGCAGTGTTTCAGGATGGGATCGAAACTCACTTGATCAGGCATGGCATGAAGGGTCTTGAGGAAAACAGAGCCTTATCTTTGTATCTGAAAGCACCGGCTGGCCTTCTGTGCAGTTACGAGTCTATGCATAGTGCTTCTCTGAGAGCACAGCGTTACTTACAAACAGCGATCCACCACAGGAAGATTGGGTTCCACCCAACCTGCCTCCCAGAGGGACGCAAAACACATGCATGTGGGTGTGGCCCACATCCTCTCTGCGAAGGAATCAGGGCAGCAGTCATTCAATTCTTACTGATTGTAATGGAGGACTGGGTTTTGTGCCAAATTCTGGAAAACACAGAGGATGCAGGTGTGAAATAGAAGTATACAGGGGTTGGGAGATGGAGCATAGATAGATAGATAGATAGATAGATAGATAGATAGATAGATAGACAGATCACAGGTAAAGAAGAACATACAGATAGATACAGATAGATAAGTGGGTGATAACAATGAGGAGGAGGATAGATGGTAGATGATGACAGATAGATGATAGAGATAGATGGTATATAAAAAATAGAAGATAGATAGATAGATAGATAGATAGATAGATAGATAGATAGATAGATAGATAACCATACAGAGAAGTTTGGATTTGTCCCTCTGCTTCCAAATCCGAGTAGCATCCACTGCAGAATTTTACATCTCAACCAAATGTTTGACTACAGCCTATGTTTGTTTCTTATACTGAACAGGTAAGATGATAGAAGATTATTGGGGGTTGTCCAAAAAAGTCCTTGGAGATCTGAAGTTCTTGGAGAGTCTTAAGACGTACGACAAAGACAATATCGCCCCAGTGGTCATGAAGCGGATCCGGGAGCGATTTATCGATCACCCCGATTTCCAGCCATCTGTTATCAAGAATGTGTCATCGGCCTGTGAGGGTCTATGCAAATGGGTGAGGGCCATGGAGGTGTACGACCGCGTGGCAAAGGTGGTGGCTCCCAAACGGGAGCGGCTGAAGGAGGCTGAGGGGAAGCTGGATGCCCAGATGCAAAATCTGAACCTGAAACGGGCAGAGCTGAAGCTGGTGGAGGACCGACTCCAGGCTCTGAATGATGAGTTTGAAGAGATGAACGTCAAGAAAAAGACGCTGGAGGAAAACATTGACATCTGCTCCCAGAAGCTGATCCGTGCAGAAAAGCTGATCAGTGGTCTCGGGGGCGAGAAGGACAGATGGACAGAAGCCGCCCGCCTACTGGGGGTCCGCTATACTAATCTGACAGGGGATGTGCTGTTGTCCTCAGGGACTGTGGCTTACCTGGGAGCCTTCACAGTAGATTTTCGGGCCCAGTGCCAAGAGGAGTGGTTGGACCAGTGTAAGGAAAAGGTCATCCCGGGCTCCGTTGATTTCAGTCTGAGCAACACCTTAGGGGATCCCATAAAAATCCGCGCCTGGCAGATAGCTGGGCTTCCTGTTGACTCCTTCTCTGTTGACAATGGCATCATCGTGTCCAATTCCAGACGCTGGCCCTTAATGATTGATCCTCAGGGGCAGGCCAATAAGTGGGTCAAGAACATGGAGAAAGCCAATAAGCTGAGTGTCATCAAGTTCTCTGACACCAACTACGTGAGGACACTGGAAAGCGCCCTGCAGTTTGGCACCCCCGTCCTACTGGAAAACATCGGAGAAGAACTGGATGCCTTCATTGAACCTATCTTACTCAAGGCTACCTTCAAACAGCAAGGGGTTGAGTGCATGAGGCTGGGCGAGAACATCATCGAATACTCTAGGGATTTTAAGCTCTATATCACCACGCGCCTGAGGAGCCCACATTATCTCCCTGAAATTGCGGTGAAAGTCTGTCTCCTCAACTTCATGATTACACCCTTGGGCCTCCAGGATCAACTTCTTGGCATCGTGGCTGCCAAGGAGAAGCCGGAACTGGAAGAGAATAAGAACAAGTTGATTGTCGAAGGTGCAAAGAATAAGAGGCAGCTGAAGGAGATCGAAGACAAGATCCTGGAGGTCCTGTCCCTGTCCGAGGGTAACATCTTAGAAGATGAAACTGCCATCAAAGTTTTGTCCTCTTCCAAAGAGCTATCTGAAGAGATCTCTGAGAAACAGAAAATAGCCAGCCTCACAGAAACACAGATCGATCAGACCCGGATGGGCTACAAGCCGGTGGCCGTTCACTCCGCCACCATTTTCTTCTGCATCTCTGACCTGGCCCACATCGAGCCCATGTACCAGTACTCCTTGACGTGGTTCATTAATCTGTACCTGCATTCCTTGGCCCACAGCAGCAAGAGCGAGGAGCTGGACCTGCGGATCGACTACATCATTGACCACTTCACGCTGAGCATCTACAACAACGTGTGTCGCTCTCTGTTTGAGAAGGACAAGCTGCTCTTCTCTCTCCTCCTGACCATTGGCATCCTGAAAGAGAAGAATAAAATCAGCGAGGAAATTTGGTACTTCCTCCTAACGGGAGGGGTGGCCCTTGATAACCCCTATCCCAACCCTGCACCTGAATGGCTGTCTGAGAAGTCATGGGGTGAGGTGGTCCGAGCATCCTCCTTGAGCAGACTAAAAGATTTGAGGGAACATGTGTCAGAGCATGTCAGCGAATGGAAGATGATCTATGACTCGGCCTGGCCCCATGAGGAGATATTCCCTTCCCCTTTTAAGTTCCTTCACGGCCTGGAAAGAATGGTGATTCTCCGATGCTTGCGGCCAGACAAGATGGTTCCAGCCATTCAGGAGTTCATTTCTGATAACATGGGAAAGGTGTTCATTGAAGCCCCCACCTTTGATCTCCAGGGATCCTACGATGATTCCAGTTGCTGTGCACCGCTGATCTTCGTGTTGTCTCCAGGTGCAGATCCAATGGCAGGTAAGGACAGAACATTCTGAGAGGAACACAGAAAACTAAGAATGTGGCAGCAAGGATCTCAAACCCAGCTGACCTTGAATTGAAGGACAGTTAACTGTGGTCTTTTTGCCATCTGTCTCTCTTTCTCATCTCTCTCCATTCCTTCCTTATCTTAAGATTTAGATCAAGCTGGTCTTAAATTTTCAGTCCTTCTGCCTCAGCCTTTTACCACGCATGCACCATCACACACTTGGCCCAAGCCAAGTAGCTGACTGGCTGAAACAACTGAAGACTTCTTTCCTCCTAAACCCATGCCTGGGATCATGCCCTCTGGTGATGTGAACCCAGAACCATGACATTCCTCTTTTTTTTTTTTTAGAGAAACTAGGAATGCAGAAATGATCCATTGTGTGTGTGGGTGGGGGGGAGTGGGATGAGGGAGCTCTGTATGTGTGTGTAAGCAACGATGTGGAGGCCCAAGGGTGACTTCAGGAATCATGCTGGATTGTTCTGCCTCCTTATTGCTTTTGTTCTGGAGTTTTCCAGGCTCCACCTTCCAGGGCTAGAAGAGGAGGCCAATACCATTCTTGTCTGGCATTTTTATGTGGGATCTGGGATCTAAACTCAGGTCTTTTGCTTTCAAGGCAAAGGCTTAACCCCTTAGCCATCTCTCCAGCCCAAAATGATCCATTTTTAAATACTGATAATTCATGCAAATTTTTTTCCTAAAACTGTGGTAAAGACACACTAGGGAGAATGTTTAGTGGTAAAGCACTTGCCACACAAGCGTGAGAATCTGAGTTTGGATTCCCAGAACCTGTGTAAGGCCAGATGTGGTAGCATGTGTCTGTAATTCCAGCACTCCTATAGAAAAATGGGAAATGGAAACAGAATGCCAGTTAGTCTGGTGTATGCAGTTGTAAGGTGGAAGATTAGGACCAACACAGCCAAGGTTGTCTTCAGAGGCTATAGCATGTATATAAACATGCATGCTCACATACCCTTGTGGATTCTTCTTTTTGGGAGGTTGGGGGGTGAGGCCGTAGAGATAGTTCAGCAGTTAAAGCGCTTATCCTTCATTATGTAAAATAAAGTCATAAAGTTCTAGGTGACTGTGGCAGCCTACAACCCCACAAGGTAGGATCTGGGAATCCTCCAAGCAAGATGGCTGCGAGATGAGCCTTGTGAAGGAGCTCTGGGCTTATTTAGAGACCCAGCTTCAAAAGAATAAAGTGGAAAAGTGATCAAGGATAATTCCCATTATCAACCTGAGATTACACACACACACACACACACGCACGCACGCACGCACGCACGCACACATGCACAATGAAAATGAAAAAAAAATGTGGTAAGAGCCAAGCCCAGCATCACATTAAAGTGCTAACTGCCAGTTTTTCATTTTAGTCTCAAATTGTTTTCCCTACTGTTTCTTTAAAAAAAAAAAAAAAAAAGAAAATTGAAACACTCTGAATGTAGCTTATTTAGTTTTATCAAACGAGGCAAAAAAAAAGGCATGGATTGTGGTCCAACCAGAATGGAGATTTTGCTTCCTCTATGCACATTTGACAATGTGCAGATATTTTTCTTCCTTACAGTAAGATGTGGGAGGCTGCTGTGTTAGCATCTTCAAACTAGAGATAAGGATGCTTCTTGATATCGAACAGTGCATGAGGTCAGATTCCCACAACAAAAGATGGCCTGGATTAGAAATGTCACCCACACTGAGGTTACAGAAACCTGGCACCGAGTCTAAGGCCAGGTCCCCGCCCTCCCCAGAGGGCTCCTCAGTCACCAGCTTTGTGTAGTTTTCCAGAATTTTTTTCTTTTTTACATTTTTTAAAAATATATTTGTGTACTTTTTATGGGTATACAAGTGTGCATGCATGATGTGGAAGTTAGAAAACAATGGCAGAGTCATGACCTATTGACAGGAGCAGAGTAGCTTTCTGTCCTATTGGACACTGTCATTTTCTCTGTTGGTCAGTGAAGAAAGAGTATAAGAAAAGAGTTTAAGAAATACAAGTGACAACATGGCTATTGTACTATGGTTGCTGATAGGTTTGGCATGTGTCTTCAGCAAGAAAGAAGCTAACACCTCCGACCCTGTAGTAAGGCAGAGAGGTTGCTAAAGTGAACTGGTTCTAAGTTCCTATAAGCAAGCAGGATTCTTGTCAAGGAGCAATCTACAGTCCCTCTCCAGCATCTTTGCTCCCCCCACCCCACCCCGGCAGTCCTTTATGTATCAAATTTATGAAAGAGACACTAGGAAGCCAAGAAAAGTAACACAGAGGAATGGGGGAAAGGCCCTAAATTGATCCGATGGTGCTAGAGATGCTAGTTGAGTCTGGTAAGGAGACGCCATACAGGTAGAGGATGGGCTGGCCACATCAAGTGCATGCAGTGTGACTGCATCAGGTGCGTGCAATCTGACTCTGCATCAGGTGTGTGCAATCTGACTCTGCATCAGGTGTGTGCTGTCTGACGGTCTGCATCAGGTGTGTGCTGTCTGACTGTCTGCATCAGGTGTGTGCTGTCTGACCGTCTGCATCAGGTGTGTGCTTTCTGACGGTCTGCATCAGGTGTGTGCTGTCTGACCGTCTGCATCAGGTATGTGCTGTCTGACTCTGCATCAGGTGCGTGCAGTCTGACTCTGCATCAGGTATGTGCTGTCTGACTCTGCATCAGGTGCGTGCTGTCTGACTCTGCATCAGGTGCGTGCAGTCTGACTCTGCATCAGGTGCGTGCAGTCTGACTCTGCATCAGGTGCATGCAGTCTGACCCTGCATCAGGTGCGTGCAGTCTGACTCTGCATCAGGTATGTGCTGTCTGGCTCTGCATCAGGTGTGTGCTGTCTGGCTCCCTTCCTTGCCCTAACAGTGCAGCCAGACTCTCCAGCGCCTCCTCCTTTGTAAAGTTTCCCTTCACCTTGTGTGATGATTCTCCATCACGTTTGCTCACTGACCACATTGGAAGCTTTAAGAAAAAAATCGCCACATGCCCTCAGTCAATTAGACGGAAATATTTAGGGTGAGACCCAGACATCCTGTTTCATAAAGCTTTTCAGGTAATTCTGTGGTGGGAACCACTGACTTTAATGGCCACAGCAGACTTTAAAGATCATTGCCAACATCCATTATTTCATTAGGAGCTACAAAACAGTAATATCTTAATTCTATCCCCCTCCTTGTCAACTCCTTGATTTACTCTGAATAGAGTTCAAACAGGACAAGCAAATGAGGTGCCTTATTCTTTCTCTTCATTTACTAGCACTCAGAATATTAAGATGATTCCATACAAACCTCTAAAGTGAACAGTGAGTCAGGAAGATTGTGTGTGTGTATGTGTGTGTGTGTGTGTGTGTGTGTGTGTGTGTGTGTGTGTGTAGTGTAGTGTATTAATGAGTATTTGAGTATATGTGCCTATAGGGGCTGTTGCAGTTCGCCTGCATGGTTGCTGATAAATGACCATCAAACAGCTTAAGGGAACAAGGAGTTTACTTTCTTACGATAATCTAGTTGTCCACCTTGACAGAAGAGCATGTACCAACACCAGGAAACTGGCCACACCATCTCTACATAATGGCTGAAAGAGGGACAATCCTTACTTGCCAGACCAGCACGTCTGGCCAAGTGTACAGAAAAATGCCAACTTCCTCAACTAACTCTTGTATTTTATTCACCTGTTCAGGGCCTAGTCTCACCCACCATAGGCTGAGCTCTCCCCATCAGCTAGACAATCTCCTGCAGGTTTGCTCTGGGCTTAACCCAACCATTAATTCTCCACAAATGTGCCCAGAACTCAAACCCTCAACAGTCAAGTTAATATCTGTGCCTACTATGACAGGGGTCTACAGAGAATTATCCTGGATTGTTCTACCTCCTTTTTTCTTTCATTTATTTCCCAGGGCCAAAAGGGCAGACTGCCACCATTTCCATTCAGCATTTTTACTTGAACTCTGGGTTCTGAACTTGGATCCTTCTACTTGTGAACTAGAGGCTTAACCCATGAGCCATCTCTCCAGCCAGGGGAAGACTTTTTCTCTAGCAAAGTTTATGTATTTTAGATGTGATGAAGCTCAATTCTCATGCTTGCGTTGTAAACACTATAGCTAAAGAACTCTCCTTAGTCCCCTGGAATTTCTGTCTTTTGTAGTGAGTTCTCAGTAACCAAATATGTGTTATTTTGTGGAAACTTCATATATATTCAGTCAGATAGAACAACTTCACATAGGGAAGTGCTGGCGTCCCAAGGGACCTTCATGTTCTGGTCTAATTTTATGTGACATTGTCAGCTGGAGAATCCCCGAACACAGAGTGCCATGAGTTTGAGCCCTCCTCTTATGTGGCACGAATTCAGTGCTTTGATTTTTCCCTGGAGAATTATTTTTCCCATCCAGGCTACAGGTCAGTAACAAGCTTCCATGTTGCTTCTGTATGTCAACAAGTAGATTTCTGGCCTTCTTATCAACAATAGACAGTCCTTTGAGGATCCTAACTTTGTATATGTGTACATGTCTCAGCCACCTGCCCCTTAAGAATGCAAAGCCAGACCCAGCATTTTGACTCATGCCTGTAATCCCAGCATTTGGAAGACTAGGGCAGAAGGATTACAAGCTCAAAGGCCAGCCTGAGCAAAATAACAAAACTCTAGATGATGATAATGATGACGATAAAGCAAAAGGGAGCACTTTGTGGCTCCATTCATCCTATCTCTAAGGCCTCCCTAAGAGAGATACTTATTTTGCAATTAACATAGACCAATGAGTTTCTTTCTGAATCTAGATGCCAACACAGGTCCCCCTTTTCTGCTGTTGCTGTTGATCTGATTGCAGCTGGCCCTGTTGTCCTTTAAAAGTCTTTTTTTTTTTTCTTCCACTCTCAGGCCTGTTGAAGTTTGCCGATGACCTTGGCATGGGAGGTACCAAGATACAGACCATCTCTCTTGGGCAAGGCCAAGGCCCCATTGCAGCGAAAATGATCAACAATGCCATCAAAGATGGGACCTGGGTGGTCCTGCAGAACTGCCATCTGGCTACCAGCTGGATGCCCGTGCTAGAAAAGATCTGCGAGGAAGTGATTGTTCCTGAGAGCACCAATGTGAAATTCAGGTGAGATGCTGATCCCTGGAATCCAGTCTCAGGCCCCAGGCAACAAGCTGGTGGCTGACAGTGCAGAGAGACCAAGACTAAGTCCTGGCCTCAGCTGGTATGGACAGCTCACAGGCAAATCCTATTGGCACCGTGTCATACCCGAACAAGAAACATGGGGCACAGGAAAGGGATAGAAAAGTTGGGGAAGGTCTGAAAGACCAGTGATTGCCTGAAGTTTTGAAAGATGAATAGAAGTTTTCCAGGAAAAGACACTTCAATCAGAAGGGATGGCATTAAAAACAAAAATGAAAAGAAAAGAAAAGAAAAAAAAAAAAAGACAAGACCACAGTGTGTCCGGATGTGGATAAGGGGCTCATGAGACCCTACTACATATTACTGAACTATGGGCAACTGACGGATTCTGGGAAAGGGAGAGGTATAGTATCCAGCTGCACGTCCACTGAGGAGCCCACCTGCAGTCACACAGTGGGACACAAAACAAAACAGAGTCACGAATATGAGAAGCTTCGTAGAGAAGTAGCAGGGCTGGCAAGGGTGGGAGGAAAGTAATCAGAATGTGTCACATACACCTGTGAAATTGTCCAGGCATGGACAACTATTACAATAAAAGCAAAGAAGAATATCGGGAAGTTATTCTGTGATTCTAGGGGATACGCCTTATGAAGTTGTTAGGAGAAGTAATCGGCAACATGGCTGGGAAGGTAGATTCACTATCTCCAGATTTTGGGGGAGGGGTAAGAAATACATTTGTTGTTTGCAGACCACTCGCTGGTTATTTTTTGTTATGGCGGCTGGAAGAGGCCAAGACAGGGCATGTCCTCAGATGTTTAAAAACACTTTTGTCCATGGATGCCTAGTATCCATAGTAGGAAGGGCAGATGGAGCAGCACGAGGCCAGGGCCTGGTTCAGGAGCATTTTCTTCCTTCCTCTGTTTGTCTCAACCTTCCTCTCTAGAGTTCGATTACCACTAAGGGACCTTCTGCCTGCTCCCTGGCACTGGGTGCCACCCTGGAGTCTGGGAGTGGGAGAGATCAGACAGTCGCAAGGGGCCTAGTGGAAGCTGAGGGCTTTAGGAGATCCTATTCAAAAGCCAGTGTGCTGCCTTACTGGAGGGTGACAGCCAGACCAAGCCAGGTGGGCCGCATCGGGAAGGAAGGTGG
The DNA here is from genome assembly GCA_023101885.1 of Typhlomys cinereus. Taxonomy (NCBI): domain Eukaryota; kingdom Metazoa; phylum Chordata; class Mammalia; order Rodentia; family Platacanthomyidae; genus Typhlomys; species Typhlomys cinereus. The sequence continues at coordinate 1,433,698 of JALPQD010000480.1, read as the reverse complement.
TCACATGGTCTTGTCAGAGTCCTTCATCAAGTCCAGCAGCAAGCTCCCACGCAAGGACCCAGTCAGGCTAGAGCCGAAGAACAGCCAGGAAACCTGTCCTTGCTTGTGGCTCTGTCTAGATGAGGCAGAGCGATGGTCCGTGACACAGATGGGCTTGTCTACGGACTCAAGCTTAGTGGCACTGATGTAGGACTTGAGGCATAAGTCTGATACCCAGCGTGCATTGCTTCCTATCACATTCACACAATCCACAGCCGCACATACCAGGCACTTAAATAACAGACCCCATAACTGTGTCAGTCACTTGGAGTCTCCACCTGACCCCGAATCAGAGTCATCTTTTAGGATGCTCATCACCCCCACCTTGTGGCACGCACTGAGATCCAAACCAGTCAGTGACGGATGCACGTGCAACAGCGTGGACTGACTCCATCAGGGGATCTACTGGCCTTGGGCAGCTGCCCAGGGTCATCTTCATCGCTTCCACAATACCTGTGGCCACGAAGAGCCAGGCAGACTCGCTCCCGTGCTTTGCTGTGGGGACCATGCTCATGTGCACATCAGGCAGGGCACAGCAAGACCTTTTCAAATTTTTTCTATAAAAATGCCACCTGGGGGCTGGAGAGGTGGCTCAGGGGTTAAGCCTCCGCCTTGCAGGCTGAAGGTCCTGAATTCAGATCCCAGATCCCACATATAGACGCCAGGCGGAAGCGGGGGCGGCCTGCACTTCTGGTCCTGGTAGGGCGGAGCCTGTGAATCCCGGGGCAGAAGGAGGTGGAGGCGTCCATGGTGGTTCGCAAATTCGTCCGTGGTTCTACACAGACACACACACACACACACACACAAGCACGTGCACACGCATTTGCACATAGTTGAATAAATAATAATAATAATAAAAAAATTTTTAAAAAATGCCACCTGTAGTTTATCATCATTTCTTTTTCCTGTACTCTGTATTCTTGGACCCAATGGAATTTTCATCGACATTGGAACCAGCTATTTGTTACAGATTTTTTTTATTTTTATTGATACATTTTTATTATTATTTCAGCTCATACAAACTTATTAGTAGACCAGTTCCCTCCCTCCCTCCTCCTCCCCCCATACCCCCTGCTTCCCCTCCCCACCCCCCTCCCTCCCCATCCCCCAGTGCCTCCCGCCCCAATTCCCAGAGAGTCCTTTCTTGTGCATGCCAGACTCTCCTCTGGGCCCTCTCTCCGATGACGTACAAGGACCCAGTGGCCTTTCCCTGAACCCTTTCCCGTGTTCCCCTTAGGTATAGGAACACTGCTGTGGCTGCCAATCCTTTGCCTCCAAGGATCTTGGTGCCTTTAGCAGATGCTAGACTTTGTGAGGTCAACAGTGTGTTGGACAATGCGCAGGGCATGCAAAGTCCAATTATGATTGCTTCAGCCCTAATTAGTTTGGAGTATCTTACATATCATTGCTCCTCCCATCCTTTTGCTCTTACACTCTTACCGCCCCCTCTTCCGCAAATTTCCCTGAGCTTCAAGATGGGGAGAGATTAAGCTGGCCTAGTTCTAGGTGGTTGATATAGAGTCTCTGAAGTTCTGGATTGTGGTTTGTTGATTTTCTTTTGCAGTTTTGCTGCTCCTGCAATGCCCTTCACTCCATCCTGGTGGGCATTGTATGTTACCCCCTGGCCAGAGACAAAAAGCTGTTAAACTAGTCTTGTGATAAAAGCACATTCAAAGGTAGATGAATAAAAGTGGGAAACCACAGAGAGGGAGGGGTCTATCACCCATTTGCAAAATGGTTACTTTTTTCTGCCAGACTATATGCCCTCCTCTTCTGGTGAGATCACACCCCCTCAGTAGTAAATGATCAGGAACAAAAGTTTGTGAACTTAATCAGATGTCTCATTACTTATTTGGGGCCTTAATGGAGGCCTATTTTCCCTGCTGTAACATGGTCCCTTTTCTCCTTGTTTCTGGTGTGGCCCTCCTACCCCATCCCTCCTGTTCATAATCCTTGCAATTACTGTCTCTAGGTGGGCTGGGTGGGTTTGGTACTAGGAGCCACCTATTAGGGAGTACATACAGCGCTTAATTTTCTGTGTCTGGGATACTTCACTTAATATAATTGTTTCTAATGACATCCATTTCCCGGCAAATTCCAGTAATTCATCATTTTTGATGGCTGAGTAGTACTCCATTGTATAGATGTACCACAGTTTCCTTATCCACTCGTCAACTGTTGGACATTTAGGTTGATTCCATGACTTTGCTATTGTAAACAGTGCTGCTATGAACATGGTCATGCTTGTGCTATCGAGGCGAACCTCTGCTGCATGGGGGGTTATTCCCAAAAGTGGGATAGCAGGGTCATATGGCATTTCAATCTTTAATTTCTTTAAGAATCTCCAGATGGCTCGCCAGAGTGGCTATATGAGCCTGCATTCCTACCAGCAATGTAGCAGAGTTCCCCTCTCTCCACATCCTCTCCAGCATTTGTCGTTGTTTGTATTGTGGATTTTTGCCATCCTGACCGGGGTGAGATGATATCTCAGGAAAGTTTTGATTTGCATTTCCCTGATGGCTAAGGAAGTGGAGAATTTTTTAAGATATTTGTTAGACATTTTAATTTCATCCCTGGTAAAGTTTCTTTTAAGTTCCAGGGCCCATTTTTTAATTGGGCCATTGTTTTCCTTGGAGTTTAGTTTTCTAAGTTCTTTGTGCACTCTGGACAGTAGAGCTCTGTCAGATATGTGGTTAGTGAAGATTTTCTCCCATTCTGTGGGTTGCCTTTGAGCTCGTGTTACAATCTCTTTATCTGAACAGAAGCTCTTTAATTTCACAAGATCCCAACTGTTAAGAGTTGGTAGCAGTGACTGTGCCATTGGATGTCTGTTTAGGAAATGTTGGCCTAGCCCAATCAGCTCAAGGGAGTTCCCTATCCTTTCAACAATGGTTTTTATAGTCTCTGGCCTTATATCAAGGTCCTTGATCCATTTGGAATTAAGTCTTGTACATGGTGACAAGTACAGGTCCAGCTTTAATCTTCTGCATGAGGAGATCCAGTTTTGCCAGCACCATTTGTTGAAAATGCTGTTCTTTTTCCATTGGATTCTTTGGGCCCCTTTGTCAAAGACCAAATGGCTGTAATTTTGTGGGCTTATATCTGGGTCTTCAATCCTTATCCATTGATCTGTGTGTCTATTTTGGAGCCAGTACCAGGCTGTCTTTATAACTATGGATTTGTAGTATAGACTTAGGTTTGGTATGGTAATACCTCCAGCTGTGTTTTTGTTACTCAGGATTGTCTTTGCTATCCTGGGTCTTTTGTGCCTCCATGTGAACTTTGAGATTGTTTGGTCAACTTCTTTGAAGAATTGCTTTGGGATTTTGATTGGTATAGCATTGAATCTGTATATTGCCTTTGGTAGGATGGTCATTTTTACGATGTTGATTCTGCCAATCCAGGAACAAGGGAGGTCTTTCCACCTTCTGGTGTCTTCTGCTATGTCTTTCTTTAGGGTTTTAAAGTTTTCATTGTAAAGGTCTTTTACCTCCTTGGTTAGGTTTATACCAAGGTATTTCATTTTTTTAGGGGCTATGGTAAATGGGATTGTTTCTCTCAAGGCTTTTTCACTTCTTTCATTTTGGGCATATAGGAAGGCCTCTGATTTTTGGACATTTATTTTGTATCCTGCCACCCTGCTGAACTTCTCAATTAGTTCCAGAAGCTTCCTGGTGGAGTTTTTGGGATCACTCAGGTATATGATCATGTCATCTGCAAATAGGGATAGCTTGACTTCTTCCTTGCCGATTTGAATCCCTCTTATGTCCCTTTCTTGCCTTATGGCTTCAGCTAAGACTTCAAGTACAATATTGAATAGAAGTGGTGAGAGTGGACAGCCTTGTCTAGTTCCTGATTGAAGTGGGAATGCTTCCAATTGTTCCCCATTGAGTATAATCCTTGCTGTGGGCTTGTTGTATACAGCTTTTATTATATTGATAAAGGTTCCTTCCATTCCTACTGTCTCTAGCGTTTTGATCATAAAAGGCTGTTGGATCTTGTCAAAAGCTTTTTCTGCATCTATCGAGAGTATCATGTGGTCTTGGACTTTGGACTGGTTTACATGATGAATTACATTTATTTTTGCGTATGTTGAACCAACCTTGTGTGCCGGGGATGAAGCCTACTTGGTCCCCGAATGATCTTTTTAATATGTTTTTGAATCCGATTTGCTAAGACTTTGTTGAGAATCTTTGCGTCTGTGTTCATCAGAGAGATCGGCCTATAGTTTTCTTTTTTAAGTGAATCTTTATTAGGTTTTGGGATTAAAACGATATTAGCTTCATAGAAGGAATTTGGTAGTGTTCCTTCCTTTGCTATTTGATGGAACAGTTTAAGGAGTATTGGTGTTATTAACTCCTTAAATGTCTGGTAGAACTCTGTGCTGAATCCATCTGGTCCAGGACATTTTTTGGTGGGAAGATTTGAGATTACTTCTTCAATTTCCTTATATGTTATAGGACTATTTAAATAATTCACAACTTCCTGATTCAATTTAGGTAAGTTGTGTTTACTTAGAAATTCATCCATCTCTTTTGTGTTGTCAAACTTCACAGAGTATGTTTTTGAAATATGATGTAATAATTCTCTGGATTTCTTGGGTATCAGTAGTGATATCTCCATGTTCATTTCTGATTTTGTTAATTTGGGTTTTCTCTCTCCTGCTTTTGGTTAATTTAGCTAGGGGTGTATCAATCTTATTGATTCTTTCAAAGAACCAGCTTTTTGACTGGTTGATTTTTTCTATCATTTTCTTAATCTCGATTTCAGATATTTCTCCCCTTATTTTGCTAATCTTCTCTCTTCTACTACTTTTGGGATCAGATTGCTCTAGTTTCTCTAAAGCTTTAAGCTGCATTGTTAAGTTGTTTATTTCTGATGTTTCCATTTTTTTGACGTAGGCATTAAGAGCTATGAACTTACCTCTTAGAACAGCTTTCATTGTGTCCCAGAGATTTTGGTAAGTTGTATTTTCATTATCATTCACTTTCAGGAAATCTTGAATTTCCTTTTTAATTTCTTCCTGAATCCAGTTCTCATTCAGCATTATATTGTTAAGTTTCCAGGAGTTCGTGTATTTTCTCTTGTTTGTTGTGTTGTGGATGTCCAGCTTTAGGCCATGGTGGTCTGACAGGGCACGGGTTAGAATTTCAACTTTTTTGTACATGTGTAGATTCGTTTTGTGGCCCAGTATGTGATCTATTTTGAAGAAAGTTCTGTGTGCTGCTGAGAAAAATGTGTATTCTTTGGTGCGTGGGTGAAAAGTTCGATAGAGATCTGTAAGGTCCATTTCTTTAAGAGTTTGATTAAGGTCCAAAGTGTCTCTATTAAGCTTTTTACCTGTTGATCTATCCCATGTTGAGAGGGCGGTGTTGAAGTCCCCAAGAATTATCGTTTGGGGGTTGATTTCTTGCTTTAGACGCTGTAGGGTTTTCTTTTTTTTAAATTTTTTATTATTTATTCAACTGTGCACATGTGCGTGCGCGTATGTGTCTGTGTCTCTGTGTGTGTGGTGTGTGTGTGTGTGTGTCTGTGTATGTGTAGAACCACGGACGAACCCGCGAACCACCATAGGCGCCTCCACCTCCTCCTGCCCCAGGATTCACAGGCTCCGCCCTACCAGGACCAGAAGCGCAGGCTGCCCCCACTTCCACCTGGCGTCTATACGTGGGATCTGGGATCCGAACTCAGGACCTTCCGCCTGCAAGACAGAGGCGTAACCCCTGAGCCACCTCTCCAGCCCCGGTTTTCTTAATAAATGTGGAGGGGCCCGTATTGGGTGCATATATGTTCAGTATTGTGAAGTCTTCCTGGTGAATTGTACCTGTGACTAAAATGTAGTATCCATCCGTGTCTCTTATAATTTTCTTTGGTTTGAAGTCCACTTTGTCTGATATCATAATGGCTACCCCTGCCTGTTTTCTGCTTCCATTAGCTTGTAGAATTATTGACCAGCCTTTTATTTTTAGAGCGTGCCTATCTTTTGTGGTGAGATGGGTTTCCTGCAGGCAGCAGATTGATGGATTGTGATTTTTAATCCAAGTTTGTAATCTGTGTCTCTTGATTGGTGAGTTAATTCCATTAACATTTAGTGTTATAATTTTGAAACTATTTTTGATTCCAGACATTTATTATGTTTAGTAGTTTTTATAAGTATATTGTTTCGCTTTTAATGGTGTTATACTTGCCTTCTGCTCTCCTGGATATGCCTGTTTTTTCTTCAAGCTTGAGTATCATTTCTAGCATTTTTTGAAGGCCTGGTTTGGTGGACATGTATCCCTTCAAGTTGTCTTTGTGCTGGAAGATTTTTCTTTCTCCCTCGATCATGACTGATAGTTTTGCAGGGTAAATCAGCCTAGGTTGACATTTTTGCTCATTCAATACTTGAAGTATGTCTCTCCAAGCTCTTCTTGCTTTTAGTGTTTCCATTGAGAAGTCATTTGTTATTTTAATAGGTTTACCTTTAAAAGTGACTTGTTTTTTCTCCCTTGAAGCTCTCAGCACCAATTCTTTATCTTGAATGTGGAGTGTTTTGACTATTATTTGCCGTGGTGAGCTTCTGTTTTGGTCATATCTATTTGGGGTGCGGAATGCCTCTTGTATATGGATGGGCCTGTCTTTTTTTAGATGAGGAAAGTTTTCCTTGATGATCGTTTGAAAAATTTCCTCAGGGGTGGTATTTTGAGATTCTTGCTCTGGTATTCCATGAATACGCATGTTGGGCTTCTTCAGGGTGTCCCATATCTCCTGGATATTTCTCTCAAGCATCTTTTTGGCTTTAACAATCTCTTCCATTGAGCTGGTTAATACTCCCACTTTATCTTCAAGATCTGAAATTCTGTTTTCTGCTTCCTTAGTTCTGCTGATAAGACTCTCTGTGGCGTTCTGGGTTGAAGATAACTTGTCTTTTAGCTCAGTTTTAAACTCTGCTTGAGTCTGCTTTAACTGCTCTATGCCAGTTTTTGATTCTTGCACTGTTTTTCTCAACTCCTCCATGTGTCTGTTGTGTTCCTCCTCAAAGCAATTGATTCGATTATTTAATTCCTCCCTGATTTCCTCTTTCATAGTATTGAACATGGTAATGATCATATTTTGAAGGTCGTTATCCTGGGTCAGGCTTTCTTGGCCATTTTCCATGGGTTTGTTCTGGTTGGAGTCTAACATTATGGGATTAATTCCTTCAGTGGGAGATTTGTTTACTTGAGTGTTGTTTCTCATGGATTTGCACTTAGACTTTGGCATTGTCGTTTTAACTCTTAAGATCTTTTAATTTTTGTGCGTTTTTCACTAAACTGAATTATTTGGCCTGGGGCTCTGGGGGCGGGCAGGGACTGAGCTTACCTGGGTCGCAGGCGTGGTGAGGCCCGGCTAGGACCGCGCGCGGGTCCCGGGGGCGGAGTGGAGGGGAAGGGGGATGGGGCGTCGGCGGGTCGCTATTCAAACCCGGGCCACCCGAGGGCGGGGCCGGGCGCAGAGGGAGTGCCCTCTCCTCCTCCCAGGCCCTGCGCGCGCGGCTCCAGCTGGATGGTGGGAGGAGCTGGGTCCACTCCGGAGGCCTGGAGCTCTGGGGGCGGGTGGGGACCGAGCTTACCTGGTTCGTGGCGCCGTGAGGCCCGGCTGGACCGTGCGCGCGTCCCGTCCCGGGCGGCGGAGTGGAGGGGAAGGTATTTGTTACAGATTTTAAAGGTCAGTTAGAACCTCAGTTTTTGCATTCCTAAGTTGAAGAATAGTATCAGACAGGCTTTAAAACCACTTCTGATTTGAACGCTCGGGAATTTGCTCATTTATGGCATATGAAATTCTAATTTCAGTGTCTATACATAAATTTAAAAAAAACCACTTATAGTTGTTCATATATGGTCTATGGGTTGTCCAGATTGGCCTTGAACTTGTGTTTCTTGGTAGCTGGGATTACAGATATGTGTCCCCTGACTTAAGCCCCACTTTAAATACCATTTCCTACTTAATACAGGTTACTATATTATTGCTCTAAAAGGTCAAACAGTAAAACATTAAATAAATAACCATTCCGTCTCTTCTGCAACTACTCCACTCTGAAGTTGTGAGATAAAGTGGTCATAGACAGAAGCACAGGCACGTTTGAAGAAAACTTCATTTACAAAAATAGGTGATGAACTGGATTCAGCTTGCAAGCTATAGTGTACAGCTTTTACTCTGTTTGTTTGGCTTCCTCTGATCCATTAACTTTGCCTTCCCATGATTCACCATAGGCCATTATGTCTGTCTTCCCTACAGTGTTGATTTTGTGATATCTTATTCTTTATCATCCTGTTTGCTTTATCTTTTTCCTAGTCCTCATTTTCTCCCCTGTCAAGAAAGCTCTGGCTCAATGCTAGAAACAATGCTGTACTCACTCCTGTCATGCCTTCAGTACCTGGCATACGGCTTCCTCCAGCTAGATAAATTGGAAAGTCCAGGAGGGGCTAAAGGAGGGGACGAAGAGCAGAGGTTGAAAGGTTACACTCCCAAGTGGTGTGTGTGTCTTGCGTGCGTGACTTCTTTGCCTGAGAGGTGTAAAAAACCGTCTCCAGACAGGATACTAGTGATAGCCGCAGACATGATTCTGCTCAAGTCTCGCTTGGTGAACCAATGAATTCGGTGGGAGCGTGGATGAGTCAAAGGCAGCTGCATTCCCGAAAAGCTCACCCTCAGTATGAATGACAATTCAGGAAAGCTATGTCCCTGGAGTTCCCAGTCTAACTTGCAAGAGTCTCCTCTCCACTAGCCGCTGCTCGCTGCTTGGGTCACCTTGACAAGAAGCTTCGTCAGACTTGTGACTTTCTGAGTCGCTTGAGTATTGTAAGGTTTCTGATTTTCCTGAGCCTTGTGAGTTTGCCAAATCTTACGACTCCACCCCTCCTCCAAAGAGGGAATAAGTTTCACTTTGGAGTAAACAGTTATGAAACACCTTGAAAAGCTTGTGTGACTCCTCCAGGCCTCCATTTCCTCACCAGTAAGAGGATATGGTAAATGTATCTTTGTAGGGTACTATGAATCTTTAAGGAGATGAAAGAACATATACCAAATTCTGAAGATGGGTTTGGGATCTAGTAGTGCTTAATATAGGCTAGCTATTGCCTTCATTACTGTCTTTCTATATGAGTGTATTGCACCATTCTGAAGACTTGGGTCCATTTTACTTCTAGACTCTGGCTCACCAGCTACCCATCAGAGAAGTTTCCAGTCAGCATTCTCCAGAACGGGATCAAAATGACCAACGAGCCACCCAAAGGGCTCCGAGCCAACCTTTTGCGTTCCTACCTCAATGACCCCATCTCAGATCCTGTGTTCTTCCAAAGCTGTACAAAGCCAGCGACGTGGCAGAAGCTGTTATTTGGCCTTTGTTTCTTCCATGCCATCGTCCAGGAGAGGAGGAACTTTGGACCCCTAGGTGAGGCACGGCAGGGAACCCAGGCTGCCTGTGGGAGGGTCATGGGTAGATATAGGTGGGTCTACAGGTGTGTCATCAGGCTGCACTTGGATGGGGTAGTCAGTGAAACGCAGCATGTATTCCAGGAAGGAGATGTGACATACATTAAGTATGAATAATTATTTATCTGAAATTAAAATTTCACTTAGCATATTGTACTTTTTTTCTAAATGTAGCAACTCTATAAAAAGTGATACTTGAGATTGGGGGACATGAGGATCTGAGTTTAATCCCTAGCACCCACATAAAAAGTTGGGCATGGGACTGAAGAGATGGCTCAGGGTTCTGCTTTGCAGACAAAAGGTCCTGAGTTTGTATCCCATGTCCCACATGAAAATGCCAGGGGGAAATGGCTGTGGTCCTTACTTCCAGGCCTAGTGGGCAGAGCCTGGGAAATCCCAGAGCGAAGCAAAAAGGAAGTAGAAGCAATCCAGGTTGATTACCTTTGGTCCTCCACAAGGACATACAGTGCCCTCTCTCTCTCTTTCTCTCTCTCTCTCACATCTCTCTCTCACACACACACACACACACACACACACACACACACACAGGGGAAGTGGAGGGTCCTTATCGGTCAGTGTCTCTTTGAGACAGAAAACCCATCTCAAAAATAAGGCAGATCAAGACCGGCACAGGATTTGTGCTGTTGTCATTTCGCCTTAGAAGAGGAAAGATCTCAAGAGGCTTCACGCTGATGAGAAACTGATGGAGGCTGATGCTGGTGGACCGGATGCTTTCTTCCATGGCTACCCACCGACCCAAGATTCATGCTCCAGCAAATACTCAGGCACATGTCAGTGGGCCACGCATACGAAGACAGGAAAAAAGGAGGGAGACTGGCAGGAAAGAAGCATTGTAATGGGGAGAAGAGCAAGATGGAATTGGGGATTAAGGTGTGAAAATATTATAAGTTCACTATCTATGTATGAAACTCTAAAAGAAAAAAATCTTAAGAATAATAAGCTAGAGCACATCTGAGGAGCAATACTTGAGATTGATCTCTAACCTCTGTGAGTGTGTGTGTGTGTGTGTGTGTGTGTGTGTGTGTGTACAAGGGATATTCCACAATCAGAGGCACTCTCCCTACTGAAGTAATGACAGTGAAAGGACAGGCAATTCTTCTCTTTGGTACGTGTTTAGCTTGGGCATAACCACCATTTTCCAGGGGGTTGCCACCAGGTGATGTACAGCTTTTTGAGTTAGCTCTCTTTACATATGCGCACAATGATGAAAGACAAAAATATACCTGAGACATTTGTCTACGCTTCTCAAAAATATTGCCTTTATTTATTAGTGGAAAGTTAACTAGCGAGTAACCAAGTAACCTCGTTAGGACAAATTCTCAAATGGCTGCCATCCTGCACACTCACTTTTGCACAGCCTCTCACTTTTGATCTTGTACAAGAGATTCCCAGTAGCCCTCTGGGGTTAGAGAAGGAGAGAAATAGGATCATGGTGATTGTCCCTGCGCATCCTTTTCCTTTCCTTCTTTGTTTAAAATTAAATGTTAGCCCTTGGGTGCTGTCTCAATGGAAGGGCGTTTGCCTAATACACCAGGGATTGTAGGTTGAAACCCTGGGGCTTCCAGAGGGAACACAAAGTTTTTAAAGTTAACATATACAGTAGTGGGTTTCGCTGTGGCACATTCATACGCACACCTTTGCCCTTTCTTGGTTTCCTGCCCCTTCTTGCTGTTCCCCCTTCTTCC